>APFE031159140.1:0-18083 GCA_000404065.3 Pinus taeda | reverse complement strand
AACATTAACTCGTTTTTGGAAACATCAAACCATGAACGTACCCACAGTAATAATTTTTAGTACTTAGCATCCGCATACCGAATCAAGGGTTAAGCATAAAGCGGATTTGACTATAAAATTTACCATATCATGTGGGCACGGTAATTATACTGTGTCGATTAATGTAAAATTAATTAATTTTTTTTTATTATCAATATTTCATTCTGATAGGAGTTGTGACACAATGCCAAAAAAATCTTAAGTGAATGTAAAAGAAATGTACTTCCTTTATATTAAAATTGATTCTCAAATGTGAGTCTCACATGAATTGGTTTCTCAAGTGCTAGTGTCACATAAATGGGTCGAGGTTTTCTATATATGGTTTAATGTATTTTTTAAAGAAATATTTTTATTATTATTGTGTAGTAAAATAATTTGATTTAATTAAAAATAGTAAATATAAATTTGGTTTATTTTTGTTAATACACCGTTATGAAAATGTATTATTTGAAATTTTTTGTATTTGAAATATTTTTATTATTTTTTAATATAAGAATGGTATTTGATTTTAAAGTGAATTGACATTATGTATAAGTTTTTACATAAGTTATTATGTTATTATGTATATTTATTTTCGAACAAAAATTTCATAATTTTAATTTGATTATTTATAACTATTAGATGTGTGGTACGTTGTAATTTCTATGAAATATTTTAAGAAGTATAGCTTAATTAATAGAAGAAATGAATTTTTTAGGGTATTTTTTTTTGTATTTTTAACCAAACCCAATGGATTTTAAAAAAATTTGATCTTAAGTTGTTTAATCTACAAGATTCAATTGCAACAATAAGGGTTTTTAGAAGCACTAAATCAATTAATGCAATAAAAAATGTATTTTAAATAACAACATTTTTTCTTGAAATCGTAATTTATTGAGCCTATAGGCCCATTCTACAACCTTATGTGAAGACCTTGTGTAAGTATGTTAGTCTCTCTTAAAATAAAAATAAAATATTCTCTAAATAGAAAAACAAGGTCGATTATAACAAAAAAAATAAATAATCCTATGCATATTTAATTAGTTGTCCATATGGCCTAATATAATTTCATCTAAAGTAATTAGAAGTAAAAAAAATATGAGTAATATGTTTAAATTTTATAGTATTCAAAAATATTTTAACAACTGATAGAAACTTTGTATATATGTCTATATATAGACAAGTTTTAAAAGAAAATAATTGTATATATGTCTATATATAGACAAGTTTTAACAGAAAATATTTTAATATTGTATAGAATAAAATATTTTAATATGAATTAAAATTGACATATACATCAAATGATTCAATACTCATGTTATGTAATTTCTATAACATTCAAAAGTACAAGTAAACAACAAAAAATTACACATTGTTTTTTGTACTCTAAAATAAGTTTTCACCTAAAAAATTTGATTCCTATGGGCTCATGTTAGATCCGTGCTTAAAATGAATCTATACTATTATCAAATATTCATAATTTCAACATACAATTCTAAATTGAAAATTTTGAATAATCTTTATGGGATTAGCCGGGTATTATAGACGGTTTGTGGAGGGTTTCTCCAAAGTGGCTTTCCCTATCACTTCCTTGCAGAAAAAGGGGAGAACATTCCAATGGACCCCAGACTGACAGAGAAGCTTTGAGCAATGTAAGCATCTACTTACCTCAGCACCTATTTTGAGTATAGCTGATCCTGACAAGGACTATGTTGTATGCACTGATGCAAGCAAAGAAGGATTGGGGGGCGTCTTAATGCAAGAAGGTAAAGTAATTGCGTATGAGTCAAGAAAATTAAAAGAGCATGAACAGAAATATTCTACTTATGATTTGGAGTTGGCTGCTGTTATACATGCCTTAAAAATGTTGCAGCATTACCTTATGGGAAGGAAGTTTTTATTGCTGACTGACCATCATAGTTTAACCAATTATTTTAGCCAGCCCACTTTAAACACTAGCAAGCTCGGTGGGTGGACTCTTTAAGCAACTTTGATTTTTATATTAAACATTTGCAAGGAAAGGAAAACCAAGTGGCAGATGCCTTAAGTCGAAAGGCGCAAAACATGTACAAAATCTCCCTCAGTAGTTGGAAAAGTTCTCTTTTGGAAATAATAAAGAAAACAACAGAGCAAGATGCTGAATACCAGCAAATAAAACAACAATTATAGCAGTCCGACAGTGAGAAAAGCCAACAAGAATATGAGTTAGATGATGCAAGGATGTTGTACTACAAGAAAAGGATATATGTACCAAACCAAAGCAGTATTAAAAATCTCATATTGGATAAATTCCACACCAGCCACTATGCGGGTCATCCTGGCTACCAGAAAATGATCACTGCAATTCGAAAAAAATATTTTTGGCTAGAAATAAAGAAGAACGTGGCTGAGTACTTGGCGAGGTGCTTAGAATTCCAACAAATTAAAGCAGAACATCAGCACCCAACAGGATTATTGCAACCATTACCTATTCCAGAATGGAAATGGGAAACCATTTCCATGGACTTTATCACTGGATTACCTAAGACAAAGAGGAACAACGATTCCATTATGTTGGTAGTGGACAAGTTGAGTAAAGCTGCACATTTTATACCTATGCAATCTACGTACAAGGCTGCACAGATTGCTCATATTTTTATGCAGAATGTGTTCAAGTTACATGGGCTTCAAAAAACAATAATTTCAGATCATGATGTGAAATTCACATCAGCCTTTTGGAGAACGTTATTTGCTGAATTAGGAACTCAACTGAACTTCAGTACAACATATCATCCCCAAACTGACGGACAAACGAAACGGGTAAACCAAGTAGTTGAGGATATGTTAAGGGCTTACGTAATGTAGCAACCTATGCTGTGGGAAGAATATCTACACTTGGTAGAATTCGCGTATAACAATGGGTATCAGACCTTGACAAAAATGAGTCCTTTCGGAGTTCTGTATGGCCGGAAATGACGTACACCTTCGAGCTAGGGTGGACCAGAAGATAGGTTGATTTTAGGGCCTGATATGCTTAAGGACATGGAAGACATGGTGAAAAGGGTACGTGCTAATTTGAAAGCTGCTCAAGACAGACAGAAAAATTTTGTTGACCGGAAAAGAATATTTAAGGAATACCAAGTTGGAGACCATGTTTACATCAAAATTCAAGCCAAAAAGAGTACATTGCAGTGGAGCGGGTGTGCCAAATTGGAACCCCGATACTGTGGACCTTTCCAAGTTTTTGCAAGAGTCAGACTAGTGGCGTACCAACTTGCCCTGCCAAGCCACATCCGGGTTCACAATTTTTTTCATGTATTAGTATTTAAGAAATATGTCTATGACCCTAGGCATGTGATCAGATGGGAGGATATTCAGGTGGGAGTTGTTGCGACAATAGAACTTGACAAAGGAATCATTTGGTTTTTTTTTTTTTTTTTAAACTAACTTAGAATGTTGAATGTTGTAGGTCGAACCGGAAGGAGAGGTCCTGGTCGAACCTCTGAGCATCCTCGACCAGAGAGAAGTGCAACTGCAGAGACGAGTTATTACCCTAGCTAAGGTACAATGGCGACACTTTGGGCCTGAGGAGGCCACTTGGGAAGATGAAGCATTAATGAAAAGGACCTATCCAGGACTGTTCGTGGCTGAGAGACATCGAGACGATGTCCAGTCTCAGGGGGAGGAGATGTAATGACCCCGTTAAATTTATAAAATAATTCTTCTGTTATTACCATTATAGGTAAAAACATTGAACAAGGATTATTGTTTTTTTTGTAATGATTGGAAATATTATTAATTCAGAATTTGAGCATGGATTAAGAAAAATCACATATAGTAACTTCGCATGAGGAAGTTATTCTCTTTTCTTGACAATGTTAAAAAAAAAAAAACAGTTGCAACAAGAGAGGGGAAAAACCCTAACTGTTTTTCTTCTCCCCTTAGTAAATATGGGGAAAAGGAGGAGACCGAGTTGTTAAGGAACAGACGGGAGAAAATAAAAGAAAGCATGTTAAGTCTGGTAGGGATCAGATAACATGGCATAGATGGTGCACTAAATTTGCTGCAGACAGTGGTCTGGGAAATACGCTTGGGGGGAGACTTGATTTTATTGACGAGTCTCATGGACGGGAGGAAAGAAAAGCAAGAAAACAGTTTCCCAAACCTGGGAGAGGTGTGGAAACATTGAGAGCGGAAGCACAAGTAAGTATGACTGTGGATTCCATCTTCTTCATAAAGGATTGTGTCATTAACGTGGTACTACCTTTCGGGTTAACCAACGCCCCTGCAACTTTCATGTGTTTAATGAACAACATTTTTCATCAATATCTGGATTGATTTGTGCTGATATTTATCGATGATATATTAATATACTCCCGCACCATTGAAGAGCACCAGGAGCACCTTAGAATGGTGCTAAAGACCCTTCGAGAGCACCAGTTATACGCTAAGTTTAGTAAATGTGATTTATTTAAGGAATAAATCCAGTACATGGGTCACGTAATCACCAAAGATGGGATTGCAGTGGATCTAGAAAAGATAAAGGCCATAATGGAGTGGCTTGTACCAAGGGATGTAGCGGATATTCGGTCCTTTATGGGATTAGCCGGGTATTATAGACAGTTTGTGGAGGGTTTCTCCAAAGTGGCTTTCCCTATCACTTCCTTGCAGAAAAAGGGGAGAGCATTCCAATGGACCCCAGACTGTCAGAGAAGCTTTGAGGAATTGAAGCATCTGCTTACCTTAGCACCTATTTTGAGTATAGCTGATCCTGACAAGGACTATGTTGTATGCACTGATGCAAGCAAAGAAGGATTGGGGGGCGTCTTAATGCAAGAAGGTAAAGTGATTGTGTATGAGTCAAGAAAATTAAAAGAGCATGAACAAAAATATTCTACTTATGATTTGGGGTTGGCTGCTGTTATACATGCCTTAAAAATGTGGCAGCATTACCTTATGGGAAGGAAGTTTTTGTTGCTGACTGACCATCATAGTTTAACCAATTATTTTAGCCAGCCCACTTTAAACGCTAGGCAAGCTCGGTGGGTGGAATGTTTAAGCGACTTTGATTTTGATATTAAGCATTTGCAAGGAAAGGAAAACCGAGTGGCAGATGCCTTAAGTCGAAAGGTGCATAACTTGTATGAAATCTCCCTCAGTAGTTGGAAAAGTTCTCTTTTAGAAATAATAAAGAAAACAGCAGAGCATGATGCTGAATACCAACAAATAAAACAACAATTACAACAGTCTAACAGTGAGAAAAGCCAGCAAGAATATGAGTTGGATGATGCAGGGATGTTGCACTACAAGAAAAGGATATATGTACCAAACCAAACCAGTATTAAAAGTCTGATATTGGATGAATTCCACACCAGCCACTATGCAGGTCATCCGGGCTACCTGAAAATGACCACTGCAATTCGAAAAAATTATTTTTGGCTAGGAATGAAGAAGAACGTGGCGAAGTACTTGGCGCGGTGTTTAGAATGCCAACAAATTAAAGCAGAACATCAGCACCCAACAGGATTATTGCAACCATTACCTATTCCAGAATGGAAATGGGAAACCATTTCCATGGACTTTATCACTGGATTACCTAAGACAAAGAGGAACAACGATTCCATTATGGTGGTAGTGGACAAGTTGATTAAAGCTACACATTTTATACCCGTGCAATCTACGTACAAGGCTGCACAGATTGCTCATATTTTTATGCAAAATGTGTTCTAGTTACATGGGCTTCCAAAAACAATAATTTCAGATCGTGATGTGAAATTCACATCAGCCTTTTGGAGAACGTTATTTGCTGAATTAGGAACTCAACTGAACTTCAGTACAGCATATCATCCCCAAACTGACAGGCATACGGAACGGGTAAACCAAGTAGTTGAGGATATGTTAAGGGCTTACGTAATGCAGCAACCTATGCTGTGGGAAGAATATCTACACTTGGTAGAGTTTGTGTATAACAATGGGTATCATACCTCGACACAAATGAGTCCTTTCGAAGTTCTGTATGGCCAGAAATGCCGTACACCTTCGAGCTGGGGTGGACCAGAAGATAGGTTGAGTTTAGGGCCTGATATGCTTAAGGACATGGAAGACATGGTGAAAAGGGTACGTGCAAATTTGAAAGCTTCTCAAGGCAGACAGAAAAATTTCGCTGACTGGAAAAGAAGATTTAAGGAATACCTAGTTGGAGACCATGTTTACATCAAAATTCAAGCCAAAAAGAGTACATTGCAGTGGAGCGAGTGTGCCAAATTGGCACCCCGATACTGTGGACCTTTCCAAGTTTTGGCAAGATTCGGACCAATGGCGTACCAACTCGCCCTACCAAGCCACATCCGAGTTCACAATGTTTTTCATGTATCAGTATTTAAAAAATATGTCTATGACCCTAGGCATGTGATCAGATGGCAGGATATTCAGGTGGGAGTTGTTGCGACAATAAAACTTGACAAAGGAATCATTTGGTTTTTGTTTTTTTTTTTAAACTAACTTAGAATGTTGCATGTTGCAGGTCAAATCGGAAGAAGAGGTCCTGGTCGAACCTCTGAGCATCCTCGACAAGAGAGAAGTGCACCTGCGGAGACGAGTTATTACCCAAGCTAAGGTACAATGGCGACACTTTGGGCCTGAGGAGGCCACTTGGGAAGATGAAGCATTAATGAAAAGGACCTATCCAGGACTGTTCGTGGCTGAGAGACATTGAGACGATGTCCAGTCTCAGGGGGAGGAGATGTAATGACCCCGGTAAATTTATAAAATAATTCTTCTATTATCACCCTTATAGGTAAAAACATTGGACAAGGATTATTGTTTTTTTTGTAATGATTGGAAATATTATTAATTCAGAATTTGAGCGTGGATTAAGAAAAATCACATATAGTAAGTTCACGTGAGGAAGTTATTCTCTTTTCTTAACAATGTTAAAAAAAAAAACAGTTGCCAACAAGAGAGGGGAAAAACCCTAACTGTTTTTCTTCTCCCCTTAGTAAATATGGGGAAAAGGAGGAGACCGGGCTGTTAAGGAACAGACGGGAGAAAAGAAAAGAAGGCATGTTAAGTCTGGTAGGGATCAGATAACATGGCACAGATGGTGCCCTAAATTTGCTGAAGACAGTGGTCTGGCAAATACGCTTGGGGGGAGACTTGATTTTATTAACGAGTCTCGTGGACGGGAGGAAAGAAAAGCAAGAAAACAGTTTCCCAAACCTGGGAGAGGTGTGGAAACATTGAGAGCAGAAGCACATGTAAGTATGACTGTGGATTCCATCTTGTTCATAAAGGATTGTGTCATTAAGAAGCATCACAATAGTGGTATTAGGTATATAGATAAACTGTTGCTTTAAAAAAAAAAAAGGGGACCTAGCAGAAGTCTGCATAGGAAATAGTTACGGGCCCTGTTCAGAAACATTAATGGTAAAACCCTAATTAGGCCAGGAGTAAGGGCTTTTACGCTTAAGAAGTCTACAGGTGTCCGCTAAGACTCCTGTCACCCCTTAAGTTCCAGGAAAAGAAACCTGGAAGGCTGTGGGTTACATTAGAAGAGAAAAATGTTTATAAGGCGGTGACCACAATGAATTGGGTAGTAGTAAACTGTAAATAAAACAAAAAAAAGAAAATATTATAAAAAAAATTTAGAGATAAGGGTATACAGCTCGAGAGACCCATGATAGAAAAGAAAAAGGTAAAAATCTTTTGTGATTGAGTATGTTAGGAAAAGAAAACCGTAGTAAAACTTCATTTCAGATAAATAAATACTCAACAGAAATATCAGGGTATAGCGTTACAGATAAAGCCAGGACAATGTCTATACAACGCCGTAGAACCTCATTGAGTCAAATATGGTTGGCGGAAATGTCTAAATAAACTGCAAGAGCTTGAATATAATCATTATTCGGCATATGCATGCACAGACACCTTTTCACTCAAGTAATGAAAGAAACATTTAAAACCTGAAGTACTAATTTATAATACTGTAATAGTTCAAACCAAATGACCTCGACTCTTAATGAATACAGTCATGGCAGATTAACGAGTGTCAAATGAAAGAAATTTCAAGTAATGAAAACCTTTAAATAAGAATCTTTCTTATATTCTCTTAATACTGCACACTATTATATATACATCAACCAAATCAAATATACATAAATCTCTTAACAGAAGAATAGCTGTGCGACTAATCAATGCAAATATTTTTCAAATAGAAGAACTACGTCTATGCCGAGACCTGTAGGTTGAATCCGTAGAACTATCTTAAGGATTCGAGACCCAGGCTCGGAATTCCATCACATACAGTGGAACCAAAGAAGCACGGCAGGAAAGTAACAACCATAATTTATATTAACAGTAAGATTTCATACAAGAACATGAAGACGGGTTAGGACCAGGTCGGGGGAATACAACAAAACCCTTGTAACAGAACATACAAACGATATCCATATAACTCTCGGCCAGTTAAACCATTAAATAACCAGTACTGAGTATACATTACATTCAAATAATTCACCGGACTGTTGTCCTAAAATAAACAAAAATACACAGTGATACAATCATCTAAGTTCTACGAGGATAGAAGCCTCATTAAGAATGCCTATAGGTGACTTTCACAGCAGAGAAACAAATGTGACATCCTCTAAAACTATCACTGAATCCTGTCAATACAATGAATAAGGTTAAGTCGTGGAACCGGCAAGCTGTAGAACCGGCATCTTGCCAATCAATAGCTGGGTAGCAAGGGTTCGGTCGAACTCACCTGGGTAGTTATCATTATATATGAACCGAGACGGTTACCCTTCCACCCTCGGCGATGAACGATTCTAGCTCTGCCAACCACACAAGGAAGCCAGTTAAAACCTTCCATGACTACCGTAAACAATCTCAGGAATTAACATAAGGGAATAAAAGCATAAGGTTACCTGCGCTGCTGAGCATTGTCGAAACGCTCGGCTCACCTTTGAGCGAAATGGGCAAACAAAATAAACCTATGTATCAGCTCACCTTTGAACGGAATGGGCAAGAACAAGTTCCGGTATCAGTCCACCTTCCAGCGGAATGTGCAAAGCAGAGCTCTGTAGCAGCTCACCTGCGGAGGGAATGCATCAGAGCCATAGCCGGAAGAACCCTCTGGAGGCGAGCACGCAACAAATGAAGCGTAAACCCTTTGGACACTGCCTTGTATAATAGGACAAATTCTTACCACCGTTCGATGGAGTAGATTGAATACCCTTCGTCGATTCCCTCCAGAATCCTGAGGATCGACTTCCTTACAGAGAGTATTAAATTTCAACAACAGTCTCTGGGAGTGCCAGCGCAGATGGGGCAAGTAAACCTCGAGAGAGATCCACCTGTCACACCCTCGGGCAGTTAACATTAACTCGTTTTTGGAAACATCAAACCATGAACGTACCCACAGTAATAATTTTTAGTACTTAGCATCCGCATACCAAATCAAGGGTTAAGCATAAAGCGGATTTGACTATAAAATTTACCATATCATGTGGGCACAGTAATTATACTGTGTCGATTAATGTAAAATTAATTAATTTTTTTTTATTATCAATATTTCATTCTGATAGGAGTTGTACACATTGCCGAAAAAATCTTAAGTGAATGTAAAAGAAATGTACTTCCTTTATATTAAAATTGATTCTCAAATGTGAGTCTCACATGAATTGGTTTCTCAAGTGCTAGTGTCACATAAATGGGTCGAGGTTTTCTATATATGGTTTAATGTATTTTTTAAAGAAATATTTTTATTATTATTGTGTAGTAAAATAATTTGATTTAATTAAAAATAGTAAATATAAATTTGGTTTATTTTTGTTAAATACACCGTTATGAATGTATTATTGAAATTTTTGTATTTGAATATATATTTTTTATTTTTAATATAAGAATGGTATTTGATTTTAAAGTGAATTGACATTATGTATAAGTTTTTACATAAGTTATTATGTTATTATGTATATTTATTTTCGAACAAAAATTTCATAATTTTAATTTGATTATTTATAACTATTAGATGTGTGGTACGTTGTAATTTCTATGAAATATTTTAAGAAGTATAGCTTAATTAATAGAAGAAATGAATTTTTTAGGGTATTTTTTTTTGTATTTTTAACCAAACCCAATGGATTTTAAAAAAATTTGATCTTAAGTTGTTTAATCTACAAGATTCAATTGCAACAATAAGGGTTTTTAGAAGCACTAAATCAATTAATGCAATAAAAAATGTATTTTAAATAACAACATTTTTTCTTGAAATCGTAATTTATTGAGCCTATAGGCCCATTCTACAACCTTATGTGAAGACCTTGTGTAAGTATGTTAGTCTCTCTTAAAATAAAAATAAAATATTCTCTAAATAGAAAAACAAGGTCGATTATAACAAAAAAAATAAATAATCCTATGCATATTTAATTAGTTGTCCATATGGCCTAATATAATTTCATCTAAAGTAATTAGAAGTAAAAAAAATATGAGTAATATGTTTAAATTTTATAGTATTCAAAAATATTTTAACAACTGATAGAAACTTTGTATATATGTCTATATATAGACAAGTTTTAAAAGAAAATAATTGTATATATGTCTATATATAGACAAGTTTTAACAGAAAATATTTTAATATTGTATAGAATAAAATATTTTAATATGAATTAAAATTGACATATACATCAAATGATTCAATACTCATGTTATGTAATTTCTATAACATTCAAAAGTACAAGTAAACAACAAAAAATTACACATTGTTTTTTGTACTCTAAAATAAGTTTTCACCTAAAAAATTTGATTCCTATGGGCTCATGTTAGATCCGTGCTTAAAATGAATCTATACTATTATCAAATATTCATAATTTCAACATACAATTCTAAATTGAAAATTTTGAATAATCTTTATGGGATTAGCCGGGTATTATAGACGGTTTGTGGAGGGTTTCTCCAAAGTGGCTTTCCCTATCACTTCCTTGCAGAAAAAGGGGAGAACATTCCAATGGACCCCAGACTGACAGAGAAGCTTTGAGCAATGTAAGCATCTACTTACCTCAGCACCTATTTTGAGTATAGCTGATCCTGACAAGGACTATGTTGTATGCATTGATGCAAGCAAAGAAGGATTGGGGGGCGTCTTAATGCAAGAAGGTAAAGTGATTGCGTATGAGTCAAGAAAATTAAAAGAGCATGAACAGAAATATTCTACTTATGATTTGGAGTTGGCTGCTGTTATACATGCCTTAAAAATGTGGCAGCATTACCTTATGGGAAGGAAGTTTTTATTGCTGACTGACCATCATAGTTTAACCAATTATTTTAGCCAGCCCACTTTAAACGCTAGCAAGCTCGGTGGGTGGACTTTTTAAGCAACTTTGATTTTTATATTAAACATTTGCAAGGAAAGGAAAACCGAGTGGCAGATGCCTTAAGTCGAAAGGTGCAAAACATGTATGAAATCTCCCTCAGTAGTTGGAAAAGTTCTCTTTTGGAAATAATAAAGAAAACAACAGAGCAGGATGCTGAATACCAGCAAATAAAACAACAATTATAGCAGTCCGACAGTGACAAAAGCCAACAAGAATATGAGTTAGATGATGCAAGGATGTTGTACTACAAGAAAAGGATATATGTACCAAACCAAAGCAGTATTAAAAATCTCATATTGGACAAATTCCACACCAGCCACTATGCGGGTCATCCTGGCTACTAGAAAATGATCACTGCAATTCGAAAAAAATATTTTTGGCTAGAAATAAAGAAGAACGTGGCTGAGTACTTGGCGAGGTGCTTAGAATTCCAACAAATTAAAGCAGAACATCAGCACCCAACAGGATTATTGCAACCATTACCTATTCCAGAATGGAAATGGGAAACCATTTCCATGGACTTTATCACTGGATTACCTAAGACAAAGAGGAACAACGATTCCATTATGTTGGTAGTGGACAAGTTGAGTAAAGCTGCACATTTTATACCTGTGCAATCTACGTACAAGGCTGCACAGATTGCTCATATTTTTATGCAGAATGTGTTCAAGTTACATGGGCTTCAAAAAACAATAATTTCAGATCATGATGTGAAATTCACATCAGCCTTTTGGAGAACGTTATTTGCTGAATTAGGAACTCAACTGAACTTCAGTACAACATATCATCCCCAAACTGACGGACAAACGAAACGGGTAAACCAAGTAGTTGAGGATATGTTAAGGGCTTACGTAATGTAGCAACCTATGCTGTGGGAAGAATATCTACACTTGGTAGAATTCGCGTATAACAATGGGTATCATACCTTGACAAAAATGAGTCCTTTCGAAGTTCTGTATGGCCGGAAATGACGTACACCTTCGAGCTGGGGTGGACCAGAAGATAGGTTGATTTTAGGGCCTGATATGCTTAAGGACATGGAAGACATGGTGAAAAGGGTACGTGCTAATTTGAAAGCTGCTCAAGACAGACAGAAAAATTTTGTTGACCGGAAAAGAATATTTAAGGAATACCAAGTTGGAGACCATGTTTACATCAAAATTCAAGCCAAAAAGAGTACATTGCAGTGGAGTGGGTGTGCCAAATTGGAACCCCGATACTGTGGACCTTTCCAAGTTTTTGCAAGAGTCAGACTAGTGGCGTACCAACTTGCCCTGCCAAGCCACATCGGGGTTCACAATGTTTTTCATGTATCAGTATTTAAAAAATATGTCTATGACCCTAGGCATGTGATCAGATGGCAGGATATTCAGGTGGGAGTTGTTGCGACAATAGAACTTGACAAAGGAATCATTTGGTTTTTTTTTTTTTTTTTAAACTAACTTAGAATGTTGAATGTTGTAGGTCGAACCGGAAGGAGAGGTCTTGGTCGAACCTCTGAGCATCCTCGACCAGAGAGAAGTGCAATTGCGGAGACGAGTTATTACCCAAGCTAAGGTACAATGGCGACACTTTGGGCCTGAGGAGGCCACTTGGGAAGATGAAGCATTAATGAAAAGGACCTATCCAGGACTGTTCGTGGATGAGAGACATCGAGACGATGTCCAGTCTCAGGGGGAGGAGATGTAACGACCCCGGTAAATTTATAAAATAATTCTTCTGTTATTACCATTATAGGTAAAAACATTGAACAAGGATTATTGTTTTTTTTGTAATGATTGGAAATATTATTAATTCAGAATTTGAGCATGGATTAAGAAAAATCACATATAGTAACTTCGCGTGAGGAAGTTATTCTCTTTTCTTGACAATGTTAAAAAAAAAAAATAGTTGCAACAAGAGAGGGGAAAAACCCTAACTGTTTTTCTTCTCCCCTTAGTAAATATGGGGAAAAGGAGGAGACCGAGTTGTTAAGGAACAGACGGGAGAAAAGAAAAGAAAGCATGTTAAGTCTGGTAGGGATCAGATAACATGGCATAGATGGTGCACTAAATTTTCTAAAGACAGTGGTCTGGGAAATACGTTTGGGGGGAGACTTGATTTTATTGACGAGTCTCATGGACGGGAGGAAAGAAAAGCAAGAAAACAGTTTCCCAAACCTGGGAGAGGTGTGGAAACATTGAGAGCGGAAGCACAGGTAAGTATGACTGTGGATTCCATCTTCTTCATAAAGGATTGTGTCATTAACAAGCACCATAGTAGTGGTATTAGGTATATAGATAAATTGTTGCTTTAAAAAAAAAAGGGGGACTTAGCAGAAGTTTGTATAGGAAATAGTTACGGGCCCTATTCAGAAACATTAATGGTAAAACCCTAATTTGGCCAAGAGTAAGGGTTTTTATGCTTAAGAAGTCTACAAGTGTCCACTAAGACTCCTGTCACCCCTTAAGGTCCAGGAAAAGAAACCTGGAAGGCTGTGGGTTATATTAGAAGAGAAAAATGTTTATAAGGCGGTGACCACAGTGAATTGGGTAGTAGTAAACTGTAAATAAAACAAAAAAAAGAAAATATTATAAACAAATTTTAGAGATAAGGGTATACAGCTCGAGAGACCCATGATAGAAAAGAACAGGGTAAAAATATTATGTGATTGAGTATGTCAGAAAAAGAAAACCGTAGTAAAACTTCATTTCAGATAAATAAATACTCAACAGAAATATCAGGGTATAGCGTTACAAATAAAGCTAGGACAATGTCTATACAATGTCGTAGAACCTCATTGAGTCAAATATGGTTGGCGGAAATGTCTAAATAAATTGCAAGAGCTTGAATATAATCATTATTCGGCATATGCATGCACAGAAACCTTTTCACTCAAGTAATGAACGAAACATTTAAAACATGAAGGACTAATTTATAATACTGTAATAGTTCAAACCAAATGACCTCGACTCTTAATGAATACAGTCATGGCAGATTAACGAGTGCCGAATGAAAGAAATTTCAAGTAATGAAAACCTTTAAATAAGAATCTTTCTTATATGCTCTTAATACTGCGCGCTATTATATATACATCAACCAAATCAAATATACATAAATCTCTTAACAGAAGAATAGTCGTGCGACTAATGAATGCAAATATTTTTCAAATAGAAGAACTACCTCTATGCCGAGACCTGTAGGTTGAATCCATAGAACTATCCTAAGGATTCGAGACCCAGGCTCATAATTTCATCACCTACAGTGGAACCAAAGAAGCACGGAAGGAAAGTATCAACCATAATTTATATTAATAGTAAGATTTCATACAAGAACATGAAGACGAGTTAGGATCCGGTCGGGGGAATACAACAAAACCCTTTTAACAGAACATACAAACGATATCCATATAACTCTTGGCCAGTTAAACCATTAAATAACCAGTACCGAGTATACATTACATTCAAATAATTCACTGGACTGTTGTCCTCAAATAAACAAAAACACATAGTGATACAATCATCTAAGTTCTACGAGGATAGAAGCCTCATTAAGAATTCCTATAGCTGACTTTCACAGCCGAGAAACAAACGTGACATCCTCCGAAACTATCACTAAATCCTGTCAATAAAATGAATAAGGTTAAGCCGTGGAACCGGCAAGCCGTAGGACCGGATTGGTAGCAAGGGTTCAGTCGAACTCACCTGGGTAGTTATCATTATATATGAACCGAGATGGTTACCCTTCCACCCTCGGCGACGAACGATTCCAGCTCTGCAAACCACACAAGGAAGCCAGTTAAAACCTTCCATGACGACCGTAAACAATCTCAGGAATTAAGATAAGGGAATAAAAGCATAAGGTTACCTGCGTTGCTGAGCATTGTCGAAACTCTCGGCTCACCTTCGAGCGAAATGAGCAAACAAAATAAACCTCTGTATCAGCTCACCTTCGAACGGAATGGGCAAGAACAAGTTCCGGTATCGGTCCACCTTCCAGCGGAATGGGCAAAGTAGAGCTCTGTAGCAGCTCACCTGTGGAGGGAATGCATCAGAGCCATAGTCGGAACAACCCTCTGGAGGCGAGCACGCAACAAATGAAGCCTAAACCCTTTGGACGCTTCCTTGTATAACAGGACAAATGCTTACCACCATTCGATGGAGTAGATTGAATACCCTTCGTCGATTCCCTCCAGAATCCCGAGGATCGACTTCCTTACAGAGAGTATTAAATGTCAACAACAGTATCTGGGAGTGCCAGCGCAGATCGGGCAAGTAAACCTCGAGAGAGATCCACCTGTCACGCCCTCGGGAAGTTGACATTAACTCGTTTTTGGAAACATCAAACGATCAGCGTACCCGCAGTAATAACTTTTAGTACTTAGCATCTGCATACCGAATCAAGGGTTAAGCATAAAGTGGATTTGACTCTAACATTTACCATATCATGTGGGCACGGTAATTATACTGTGTCGATTAATGTAAAATTAAATAAATTTTTTTTATTATCAATATTTCATTCTGATAGGAGTTGTGACACATTGTCAAAAAAATCTTAAGTGAATGTAAAAGAAATGTACTTCCTTTATATTAAAATTGATTCTCAAATGCGAGTCTCACATGAATTGGTTTCTCAAGTGCTAGTGTCACATAAATGGGTCGAGGTTTTCTATATATGGTTTAATGTATTTTTTAAAGAAATATTTTTATTATTATTGTGTAGTAAAATAATTTGATTTAATTAAAAATAGTAAATATAAATTTGGTTTATTTTTTGTAAATACCCGTTATGAAGTGTATATTGAACATTTTTGTATTTTGAATATATTTTTATATTTTTAATATAAGAATGGTATTTGATTTTTTTTTTCTCCGTAAATACTAATTCTATTAAAAATTGGTGAAAAAATATGTACAATGAGGTCAAGACCTCCGAGGAGGCCGAGGCCATTCCTCAACCAAAAACTCAGGGACATTACAGTTCAGGCTTTCAACCAGATTTATAGTACAGACTTCAAAAATTGATTTTGGTCCCTGACATACTGACAAAATTTACCAGGACTACAATCGTCATAACCTTCATTGACCTCAAAAACAAAGTAGCGACTAGCATAGCCATTTTTAAGACAAAAATAAAGCCTGTGTTGGCTGTAGTTACTGCCTGAAGCATGAGAATGAACCAGACATAGACATTTAACTTCAGAATCAAAGACACAAGACCAAAATTGCGTAGCATATAAGCAAGAAGGCGACCCGACAGAAAGGAGCAGTGATTAATCTGCATGACTTGATGAAGCTGGCATATCCTCCTTTACCCGACTTGATGAAGCTGCCCAGGTCATGAGACTGTCTTCGTCTAGTGCTGGTGCACCTCCATCAGGATTAGTAGCCAAATGTAAAAAACTAACTGCTCTTTGAGAGAGCTCGCATACTAAAGCATCTTCCTGAGCTGGATCAGGCTGTTGAGGCGCTTCTGAAACAGGGGCATCCTCTTGCATGTGGTCCGCATGAAAAACTATCCCTGTTAGTTCCCCAAGTAGAACACTATTATCCTGAGAATATGAGGAAGCGGATGGAGTCGAACTGAGCTGGTTGCTCTCCTCCTCTGAGACAAATATGGTAAAATTTACTGTCACCACAGGCCTGTTGAACTGACTTTGGAATGTAAACTTGGAGGTCTGGTATGAATTATTCGAGATAATCCTATCTTGGTGCAGAGGTGGAGATGAAGGAGGAGCTAAGGCAATGGGGGCAACATTTTGAGGAGCAGGTCGAGAAGGGCGACCTCTGTTCCCTGAATGACTTCCTCGACACGGGATTCCTCGGCTGCGAGGCATGATTCCAGATGCAAAAGACCTAGGAGAACGATTGAAACAGAGAAAACCAGAAATGGTAGGAGCGCTGAGAAATTCAGGGCGTTTCCAGAGCCAAGATATCATGCAGACACGAAGGACCAGCAGGGGAACTTAAGCAGCTTTGCTTCATAATAAACAGAGTCATTAACTGCGACAGGGGCGTTGAGCGGATCCATGCCAATGAGCCGAATTGTGTGCAGTGCAGCCATGCTTGCATTGATTTCAAACCAAATTCGAGAGTGTTCAGGATTTAATTCCCCTGCCCTGAACTTGATACGCCATCCTACAACGCGTACCCTGCATAACTTCCCCCTGCCATCCGTCAAGCCAGATGTCTATTTGGCGGAGTCGATCCTTGAATGCTGTTGGAGTCACCCACATCCGGGTAATGGTATTTGATTTTTAAAGTGAATTGACATTATGTATAAGTTTTTACATAAGTTATTATGTTATTATGTATATTTATTTTCAAACAAAAATTTCATAATTTTAATTTGATTATTTATAACTATTAGATGTGTGGTAGGTTGTAATTTCTATGAAATATTTTAAGAAGTATAGCTTAATTAATAGAAGAAATGAATTTTTTTTAGGGTTTTTTTTTGGTATTTTTAACCAAACCCAATAGATTTTAAAAAATTTTGAGCTTAAGTTGTTTAATCTACAAGATTCAATTGCAACAATAAGGGTTTTTAGAAGCAATAAATCAATTAATGCAATAAAAAATGTATTTTAAATAACAACATTTTTTCTTGAAATTGTAATTTATTGAGCCTATAGGCTCATTCTACAACCTTATGTGAAGAACTTGTGTAAGTATGTTAGTCTCTCTTAAAATAAAAATAAAATATTCTCTAAATAGAAAAACAAGGTCGATTATA
>APFE031159139.1:25342-91219 GCA_000404065.3 Pinus taeda | reverse complement strand
AAGAAAACACTTTTACCACATTTTGTTCGCACACCCAAAAATTTACAGGAGGAAAATTTTATTCAGTATCACTTGGTTGGTTGTATGGTCTTCAATGGGAAAATGTTGCCAAAGGTGTACTTCACAGCTCCAAATATTCATAATGATGCAAATCTAACCATAACCATAATTCATGATGTGCTTTCTCATTGATCCGGTAATCTTCCTAAAGTTTTGTATCTACAATTGGACAACACTTGCTGTGAAAACAAAAATCAAGTTTTTTTTGGATATTTAAACATGCTTGTTGAATTGAGAATTTTTCAGAAGGTAAAGGTAGGTTTCCTTCTTGTTGGGCACACTCATGACCATATTGATCAGATGTTCAGTCGTTTTTCAGTCACATTGAGGAGGAAGGAAGCTGGGAGCTTGCCACCATTAATTGAATGTATTAAGAAATCATACATGCCAAAGCCTACTTTTGATGTGTTCGAAGAAACTGTTGACATGCGAAGGTTTATTATGGGATCATATGGAGAGGGGAAATGCATTGAAAAAATTAATGACATTAGCTTCCAACATCAATTTCGTATCAAAAAAATTGATGGGAAAACACTAATATGGGGCAAGAAGTATTCAACTACTATAGAATGGGCACCGTTATCAAGTTTGCAATTTTTGAAGTTCATTCCATATCTTCCAATATTTGCATTGAAAATATTGTTATTACAATCAGTTGGTGAATTTCATAATGCACGCAAACAAAACAGAGATATAAATTATTCTGATTGCCTAGAAGAAATAAAAAAATTTATTAGATATACATATGAGTACTTTGACATTGTTGATTCAGTTTGGTGGGAATCATTTTTCAATAATCAAAGTGATATCATTTCAACAAGAACAAATGAATATATACCTTTGAAAAATCCATTTATTTGGCCACAAAATGTGTCGAATGCACATGAGGAAATAAACATTGTTGAACAGTAACAATATCAAGGTATCATTAATTCTTCATAGGCAGAGGAAAGAGAGATGAATATTGGTTCGATAAGCTCTCATGCACAACGTGAAGCCATGGAAGACCTTTACAGGGGTTCAGTACAGGATATTAAGGAGGGTTACATGATCGCAGTGCTAGCAGATGGAGATCTCAATGTCTATCCATTTTGGGTTGTTAAAGTTATAAAGCTCTTTACAGAAAATGAGGATGTTACAAGTGTTGAAGTACATTGGTATGCCACAAATACACACCCATTCAATGGTGTGTATAAGCCAAAGATGGTAGTTGACAAAAAATGTCAGAAAGAGAAAAAGAAAGGGTACGAATATAAATCGTCGCCGCATAGACATATTGAAATTGGAGGATGTTGACATACTTGTTTATGACTTCAATTTAACAAAGAGGGGAACTCTTTGCTTCAAGACGATAGAGATTCTGAAAAGGTTGTTACCAGAAGGAACAGTGTTGAGATGAGAGTCTGTTGAAACCAGTCATAGATCTAGAAGAATTTTGAAACCTGAAATGATGGGCATGCATGTGGACCCAGATGGGGCACTAGTTAATGAAAGAGAACAATATGGAACATCTTTGTCAGCATCCAGTCACTCACTGAAGATGTGAACTCCGATGGTGTGCAAGAAAATATGACTGATTTTGAATAATTGTTTAAGACAGCTTATCTAAATAATGTATGCATCGTACCTTGAAATAAAATTTTTGATTTCCATATGGTGTTAAATGAGAAGTTACGAGCCATTTTTATGTTGTTGGATCATTTTACTAGCATTTTTTTTAAATTTTGAAGATTGACCCTAAAAAAAAATCATCGTTCCAGTATAATCACTTTTTTGTTTTCAAGCTATATTTTGCACGAAAAGTTTACTTTCACTGCCATTTTTAAAACATATTCAAAATTGTCCCTAAAAAAAAACATTGTTCCAGTGTACACACTTTTTGTTTTTAGCACTGTTTTTGATGTTTTTTTGGTGTTTTTTGGCTAGAGTTCTCGTTTTGAGTTTATAGTTCCCGTTTCAAAGTTTACATTATTCAAAAGAACTAATATTTTTAGTTTTTCTATCTCAATCTTAATGTTGAAAGGAAATTGAGTTTTTCTTGACTGGATGAGATCTTCCTTAGCAAATGGGGTCTGTGTATTGTTATCTTATTTTTTAGTACTAGGCCATTCACTTTGTGTCTCAACTGTTTTGTTTTGATTTCTCTTATTTGGAATGATTTGAGTAATAATTTTAGTTTGAGTTTCAGATGAATTTATATCTACAATTTTTGGGCTAGAAGTCTCCTGAGTTCCCTAGGGAGAATTTGTAGGATTTTGGTCACAAGAGCTTCTGTTATATTTTTAGTTTCGGTTTCTATTGATCTCTTAGTGGGAATTTCATTATTGTTTTTACTCCTTAGGCTATACTATTTTTGAACCTCATATATAGTAGATTCATAGCCCTGTTTGAAATCAAAGGACTCTCTAGACTCTAATTGCAATTGTTGTGGCATGTATAATTCATGTTCTTCTTGAGTAAGAAAAACAACATCTTCATTTTTAATCCCTAATAAGTTTATCTGGGTGTGATCTTCTCCCTCATGGTTTTGTGAACCCTCGGCATAGTTTTCTTGGAAGGGTGGTCTAATTTGTTGATATGGTATAACATTCTTTCCAGCGTTACGATTCTTTCTGAAATTGGGTTTTCTTATTGGGTGTGGTTTTCCACTCTCCCACTGAGTTTTTCTTTCCATGTTTTCTAATCTATCCATTATTATTTCTACACTATTTGCTAAATTATCTATTTTACCATTAGAAGTGGAGGTTTCCTCTTTAATGAAAACTCTCTTTTCATTTCTCATCCTAGCTTTTTTAGCTAACAGATTGGCTTCTACACTCATAGCATCAATTTGCATTTATTCCAATGTTTCAGGATTTCTTTCCTTTAATTGGTATGACATGTCAGTGTCAAAACCATCAGGGAATTTGATTAATGCTAGTTCTGGTGGAGGCTTAATATTAGCAGGGATTTCATTGTAGATGTTATTGAACCTAGTACAATGATCCTTAACTGACTCATTAGGAGCTCTTCTAATGTTATCATATTCAAATAGTATTTGTAGAGGGTTTTTCTTTCTCTCCCATCTATCAATAAACAATCTATGAAGAGAAGCTAAATCTGCAATATGATTAGTAGGTAAACGTTTGAAACATTTCTTAACATCCCCATTTAATGTTTGGGCAAACAAACTCATTTGGACAGCAGATTCATCAATCTCATGCAACTCAAAATAGTCAGTCATCTTGTTCACATGCTATTGGGAAGTATACTAACCAGTAGCATCAAACAAAAATATTTTTCTTTGATAATCTTGGGGCATGGCATGGAGCTATGCTAGTAAGACCAAAGGTGCATATCTGTCTGCCATGGCTGAGATTCTGGTTTGACTGGGGACAAAGTAGTGGTGCTTCAGGAAGGGCTTGTAATGGATGGATATGAACTAGCTGAGGTTGAGGTGTTTGGTTGGATAGGAAGCTGATGAATAACTAGTTTAGGGGAATTAACTGTGGCGGATATTATTGGTGAGGTGGTAGTAAATGAAGGTGTATTTACAGTATTTGAAGATTGTGTAGAAAGTTCAAAGGCAAGTGCAGTAAGGCCGGCTAATTAAATTGATTGTTGAAGACAGGCATAATCTATATGTCGTATCAATGTAGAGGTTAAATCTTCTAGCTTTTCTAAAGTATCTAACACAAGTTTATTTAAATCTAGATGTATAGGCACCTTTTTTGACTCAATGAATTGAATAAAATTATAGTCTACCACATTTTCATGAATTGCATTTTCTGATTTAGTTCTAAAGAATGAGAGGTCAAATGAAAAATCAAATGGAATATCTTCTAAAGATGATAATTCCTTGGGGAGTGAATTTGCTTTAACTAACTGACTACTGCTTGCTTGATTTTCTACATTTTTTGGTTTTCTTAAAATTCTGTCTGGGTCATCAACTATTGTAGCAGGGTTTGGATCTGGATTTTCCCTGGTATAGTTAGTCTTCTTAGGAGCTAGAATTTTAACTTTTTAATTGTTTTTTGAAACTTTTTAACATCAACTCTAAAATGACCTTAAGGGGCAAAAGACGAGAATTAAGCTTTCCTTGAAGTTTTATTACACCGAGGATCGAAGACCCCAGTATGGTTTCCAGTATGTTATCACTCCAAAATTTCTTTTGAGTTAATAAAGAAAGAAATGATAGAGGTAACCACAAACCTACTTTTCATATTAGGATCTAGCCTTCCTAATTCTCAAAGAGGGCTCTCTCTTTATGATTTAACTTTGTTTAGTTAATTGATTTTTAGGCTAGTTATGATTATACTTTGGTTTTGATTTGGATTTGGTGGTGGGATCACTTACTTAGATGGATAGAGGGATGTATTTTACCATTGGGCTATGGGGTCAAATGTCAAGCAAACAGGACTAGATCAAGTTCTAAAAATAGTGTCTACAGGGCAAGATAGCTGAGTTACTTTAGATGTTAAGGCTGGATGGTGAAGTGGTTTTCAATTGGATCCAGGGAGAAATTAAGGGTTCCTTAGGCTGGATTATGAATAAAGTGAAAGAAGTCAATCAAGATGGGAAAGAAATTAAGGATTCTCAGATCCAGATATCAGAAGAAAACATAGAAATGATCAACTGCTCAAAACAGAGTGTACTTAAACAAATTTTGAGATAAATTTCCAGATAATTCATTGAACTTTAGATAACATTCAATTTTGTGAAATACATAAGAAAATAACAAATTTGACAAAGAAAATACTTCACTATAATATAATAGCTCAACACATGAATCCTATAGTGAAATCTCTTTATTACTTAGTACAATCTACTGACTTGAAAAATTGGTACAGTTACCCTCAGGTTTATGATCAATACATCTCTACAAATGTATAGCAATCCACACTCAAGACTTCTAATTATGAAGTATTCATACAAAAATATTTTCCAAAATATCCCAAACTGTCTTGGGAATCAATCTAGGAGAAATAAATATCTTCATGCAAGAAGATAGAGATAGATGTTCAATTGATGTATGATGTCCTTGTTTATTAGGTTGTGTTGTCTTTATGCTTTGATATTTTTCATTTTACTCTCTGCTTTGTTGTTGGTCTTCACACTAGATGTTCTTTTCACTCTGATGTTTCAACTGATACACTTTTACCTGATACTCGATCATCTGCTTGGTCTGTCATTATCCTTTTACTATGCTTTTTCACTGTTACTGCACATTTTTGCATTTTGATTGTGTATTTCTACAGTAAGTCATTCAATTTTTCCCATGTTTCTGCATTTGGTAATTGGATATTTATCATTTTCCTATAAATTTCATCTACCTTCGTGTACTTGGCAAAGTGGATTTATTCACAAAAAGGTGGTTTACCTCATGCTAGATGTAAAACAAGTTGTCAAAGGTCTGATATAGGACCTTGCCAATAGGCATTCCCTTCATAGAGGAAGTATTTACCTGATCTGTGACCACTTCTCTAATTCTTCTATTGTAGTCCTCCTGTGGCATTAATTTGTCATTTATTACTAAGGGATTTGGTAGACCCTTTTGCCTCAAAACTTCAAAATTAACCATGAATCTGTCTATAGCCAGTTGCATGGGTTGGAACTTATCTTCAAGGTTTGGCATTAAATTTCTCTTGGTGAGGACCCTTTTTACTCCCAGTATGTACCTGTCCTGTCAAGTATGTCTAATTCCTGCAATTCATACTTATTTTTGGAGTTAAGGAAGTGAATGATCCTAGTGGCTTCCTCTGGCATGTCTCCTAGTTCTATTTTCACTCTTTGTATAGCTTCTGTAGCCTCTTCCACTAAGTCAATTTGCTCAAAAATTACTCGAATGGATTGTCAAATATCATTGACATAGTCAATGATATTGGCCCACAATTTTTCCTTGGCTTGGCTAAGTGATTCCTTCAAAGTCAATTCCTCCTCTATGCCTTTTATCCTTTCATTCATTCTAGTTGATTTTTGTATTTCCTCTTTATGTATAATCTAGGCAAGCCTATAGTCAGTCTCTAGATTGGTTATCTTTCCTTTGGCTTGTTGATTTCTGTGGTCTTAATGGGCATGTCTTCCATTCCTTTGACCAACTTACTTGCCTCATCACCTTGTTGAGTTTCTAATGTTGTTGACCCTATTACTGATGTAGAAATTGTAGCAGCTAGCAGTGTTGTAGACGTTCAAGCTATAGGAGCTAATGATGCTACCAAGGTGGATGGTATGCAATAGTAACTATTGGGATAACAATGGTAGGGAAAGTCTCAAGACTAGCTTGTTTTAAGTGTATCAAGTTGTCTAACTACCTTTCCATTTCCTTTAGTTGATCATTCAATTGCAAAACCAGGTCCATCATCTCCTCTTGATGAGTTTGGCTCTCAAGGACCTCTTTTGTCTGTGGGTGCTCTGAATGAGGAAGTTTTAGTTGTTTTCTGAGAGCAACAATGTCCTCATTCTTCTTCTTTATTAATTTCTCAGCAGCCTTGATGTCATTGGGATCATGTCCCAGCTCAATTACCAAGTCCTACAATGACTTGATACTATTCTCCTTGGCCTGCGAAAAGGCCTTTTCCAATTTGTATTGTGATGTAATGTTATCTAATGAACTTTCCAACTTATGTGTAGCAATGGATTTTCCTATCAATATGGATTAAATCATCTCACCTACTTGCTTGTGGAATTCAATTTGATCAATGGGATGAACATCCCTAGCCAAAACCTCAAAGTCTATTTTCCTCTAGTCAGCTGATGTTTTTGGCTGTTGAATAGTAGGTTGCATGAATGACACCCACATTTTTCATGTTTTGATGTTAAATGATGACATCAACCTCCTTTGATTTTTTATTGTGTGCTTTAAGTATTGAGCATAGGTTTCGGCCTTTAACTTCTCACTTCTCAACTTAATTTCCTTATACATATCCTTGCTTTCATTTTCTTTATCCACTAGCTTAGTGAATAAGAAACATCAACACTGATTTGTCTCACAATAATCTGAGTGTTTGATGTTGAAGGTTGTTTTGTTTCTCCTGAAGCTGTTGTGCCTTTGCTTCTTTCCACCATTGTATCAGTGGTAGTAATTTCTACTGATTCAATGGTGTCTTCCTGTTCAGTTATAGGATTAAGGTTGGGCCTTTTCCTGTAACTGATATCAAACTGCTCATCTATGGTTTTCATAGTTGAACTGGAACCCTCCTCCCTATTTCTATTTGGGTTCCTATCTTCATTTGTTGGAGTCTATAAAAAAGGAGGAATATTCATTGGTTATCCTAGTTCTGGAACCTATAGGAAGGAACTTTCATTAATTTGTTTCTCTACATTAATCAATGTATTTTCTACATCAACTATAGTGTTATCCATGTCAATTTCAGTGTTTTCCAACCATTCTGATTGGTTGCCAAACCTCTCAATGTTTGGCCAGGGATGATGGATAAAAGGTCCCAATTTGACCTTGAGCCTAAACTTATTGATGACTAAATGAGGGTCACAGTGCCACATAAAATTGTTTTTGAACTCCATTTGTTGTAAAATCTTGTCTACCTTTGTTCCAGCTTCTCTAGTATTACAAATGAAGGGGCCTAATTGATTTTTCAATTTGAATTGGGTTTTCTTCCTAACTGATAGGAAGTTGACTTCATCAAAATTGATAATCTTCCTAAAGTATTCTAGTGAAAATATCCTCATGGGGAGGTATTTGGGCAGTTTGTAAGGGGCATGTTGGCATCCATAAATTCTTATTTCTCTATGGTTCTAGTATAGATACTAGTCTCCCACCTTACTGTTCTTGGCCAACTGTAACACCCTTTTGATCTCTTGGTTGATTCTAGGCTGAGGGCTACTAGTTAGCATATTCATGACTGGATGGACAAATGAATCATTGAAGTCCTTATAAGTGAATGTAGTGGGGTATTTCTGGCTCAAGGGTGTCCAATAAATAACTGGCCTTGGATTTCCTTTGGTATCCAACTTCTAGGTGCTGATAGGGAATTTATCTGACTGGTAGTATAAAAACATGTGAAATAATACAGATGAATACTTCAAGACTCTTTCAGTAGTTAATCTGGTCAATTTCTCATGCATCCTATCTGCTATGAACTGAGCATAGTTGTAAATTACAGCAGGAGGCTTGTTGGGCTAAAGATGGAAAGGAAGGAAATGACAACCTCATCCACATGCTCATTTGTGGTATATCCTAAAATTAAAGAAAGCATGGTAATAATTTCTCTGTCCCTCATTGAAAAAATGGTGGCAGCATAACAGGGACTATCTATGGGAGTATGAAATTTCTTTATGATGAAAGTCTGGAAAATTTGGACTATTCTAGGCAAGCCTAACTTGACATAAAGGTCCAACAAATCTACAATAGACGGTGGTTCTCATTAGGATTTGGTTGGACCTGCAACATTTTGTTAATGAATTCTACATTGATGGTAAAAAAAACTTGCTAGTCAAGGGTGACAATGGATCGTTGGCTAGGAATGTAGCAAGCATGACAGAAGTGGATGATGTCAGGGAATGGGTGTACTTCTAGAAACAAATATTTAGGAAAATTAGACTCCCAAAGGTGAATGTTATTGTTCTAGTTCAAGAAATTGTCCTTGCTCCACTAGTGGAGCTTTAGAAGGTAAGAAGAGGAAGCAATGCCCTTTATTTGGAAGCCTTTGTCTAGTAATACCAAGTGGTCGATGTCAAAGTGAGGGGTTTGCAAAGGTATCAAGTCTAGAGAGGTTTGGGAAGCCATAACTGAGTTTATAGATTTGAATTAGCCTTTGAGGGGTCTCAAGAGTGAGCTTTATAAGCACTGGTAGAGTGGGAAGGTAGTTAGAGTCTCTAAAAGAAGGGTTTGGTTTCAAAAATAAATTTCTCTTCAATTTACGCAGGTTTCTTTAATTAATTCAATTAATTAAGCTTTCAATTTAAATTGTGTGTTTTCAAATTGAAGGGTTGTTCTGGTATTCTCCCAAGAATACCTTGAATTCAATGGTTTGATGCATAGATTGGGTTCAATGGTGAATGAAAAAGGTATTGTGGCTTTCACTATCGACTAGTTGCTATAATTAGGTATCTGAAGCTTCTTCGGGCGGTAGGGGGTGGTCAAACTAGTCGCAGAGGTTTCAAGGTGTCACAAATGGCTAAGCAACAGTTGCAATTACAAACAAGAAAAAAGAGCAATTTGGGGCTTTTTCAGCCTTTTAATGGGTAAAAGCCACATTTTGGCACAGAAAATATAAATGAACAGTGGACAGTTTTTAGTCTGGGTGGGAAGGTAGTTTTCTGGGGCATCACACCGCTTTTGGAGGTCGAGCAATATCTCTCATGAGCAGGCAATCTCACTTAGTGCCACCACGTACCAAAACAACGCCTAGAAAAAACTGTGAATCTCGCGTGCTCTTGGGCTATTATCGGCCAAATAATGATCCTGCACTATATGGATGTATACCGTTGGATTTGGGGGTAGGAAATCAAATGGCTATCATGCAGTTAAGTTGCACGGATAGAATCAGGAAAGGGATTTGCGGGGCCCAGGATTTAATTACTGCAAATTGTAATTATTAGTGTATAATTATCCGGTTTTTTATATAAGCAGTAGATTAATAAAGTGGAACCATAGGTTATGTGACAGGGTTTCTAGCCACACCAAGGGTTGGTGGGTTAAAAAGGTTTTTCAAGGAAATATGAAATAGGGGATGTTAATTAGGTAAAGCGGGGGCATAAAAGCTTAGGATAAGCGGGTTTTTATGGGTTTTCAAGGGAAATAGGGAAATTAATAAGGGGGAAAGTAATATTTACAATGGGGAATTAGTTTCACACTAGGGAAAGGAATTTTGGGAAGGGGAGGTGATTTTTGAAGGGTAATTACTTGGTAAATGTGTGAACCCAAGGAGTAAAGGTCAAAATGAAGGGAAAAAGGGTATTTTATAAGAAATGAAGGGATAATCGAGAAATTAGTAAATAAAAATGTGGGGGTATATTGAAATGAGGGGAAATTAGTTATACAAGCTTGGTGGACATCCTTTCTTTGTCATAAATCCTCCTACACATGAAACATAGGATTAAGCATGATAAATGTGCTTTTGACTGAGGAACCTTATGCATTTGCAACCTTTCTTCTACCTACCCTTTATTTATCCTAACATTTGTTCTTCAATTTCAATGGGTGCATTTGAGCTTGCTGACCCTTTATTTCATTTTCTTTTGACCAGCAAACTATCTAATTCTAACCTTATAACTTATAATGGCTTAGATTAAACATGTGAGCTCATTTTTATTCTCTACCTAACTATTGATCTTCCAAGCTTAAACAATTTGGAAAGATATTTATTCTCTATCTATTAAAATGAAATTTTAAACACGAATGAGTCAATATTAAACTATTTGACCATCATGGATTGTGGCATTTCTAACAAGCTATACACAATCTTATTTTGCATAGTTAAAAGTAGCAGCATCTGAATTTGTACACTTTCATTATCTGTTTTATTTCTTTTTTTGGGGTTCATATTTTTCACTTTTTTTATAGTTTTCTTTCTTTTTGTCCTCTAATTATTCTCTTAGGACATAACCTCTTTACATTTTTTTAATTTTTAATATGGAAAACATTTTTTAGGAAGAAAAAGTATGTATAATATTACAAGACTAACCATAGCGAATTCAAAATTATGAATCCTATTATTATAGGACCCTAACACAAGATATGATCTATGAAGGTAAAAAATTGTGGGATATGTCACATTTGTTAGATTATAGGATCTCTAGAAACTCAAATATAATTTTTCTTTCAAGATTGCATGGGGGTGTTATGGAGCCTAGAAAGCTAGCTTCCTCTGCCTCACACAAGGATCTAGCTCGCGAAAAATCTAATGCATTGAAGAACCTCCATCACTTCCAAAGCATTATATTATTGAAAATTTAGATCAAATGTTAGCACTAGACATCAATAACAAAGTGGTAATTTTGTTTCCTTCAAACTCCAATCCTCAACCAATATCTATTGATTTAATGGTTTTTAGCCAAAATCAAAACATCTACACTAATGGGTCTTTTCAACCTTGACCGAAAATTATGACATATATATGTTATCCAAAGGATTCTTTGTTGTAAAACTTACATGTCATATAGATGTGGAGAAAGTGCTTAGGGAGGGGATATGGTTTGGGGTAGTGCCAGACTCTTCATCTCCCCTTAGTTTCTATATTTTGATTCTTCAATGATTGTAGTAACCAATATTCATGTATGGGTCAAGCTATTAAATATTCCTCTACCTTTTTGGCACCAAAAGGTTATAATGTGTAGTGTGTTTGACTTGTAGAAAAATATCAGAAGTTTGAAATATGCCAAAGATACCACTGAAAATAACACAATGATATTATAATAATGGAAATATTTTATTAAGATCTGCAAAAATGTTGTTCACTTTCCTCTTTGATGCGGCAACCCCCAGTAGAGAAAATCTTAATTATTCAAGACAATACAAGACTTCCCTTAATACCTTTGAAATATATATAGTTTCATGAGACCCAAACCCTAACTACTCGTGGTCACCTGAATAATGTGGGTTAACCAATCTATTTATTAACTATGGATGTTATAACTAATTTTTGTCCCTTTTTTTATAATGTCGGCCAATCAATTACAATGCTTACATGCTTTATTTATTAAACTAATTAATCATGACTCTTATAGGGCCCCTTGGGCTTATTACATTAATAAATCCTTGCTAGTGTCTGACCCTAGCATGCCCTTACCCCTTCATAAATAAACTTGCCCTCATGGTTGGAGCTATGTAAATTTATTGAGAATAGTTTTTTGTTCCCATGTTTCATCTTCTGGTAAGGTGTCTTTCCACTAGATGAGGACTTCCCATATAGTGCAACTATGAAGATGTTGTTCTTGTGAATTCAGGACCTGTTCTAGTTGGAGCTAAATATAACCTTCCCTGTCTAATTTTGGAAGTGTAGTATGTACCTTGCAATTGTGCCCCATGGCTTTCTTTAGGCAAGAGACATGGAAGCCATGGTGGATTTTTTAAGTGGCTGACAGTGCTAATTTTTGGTGCCAATTTTTGGAAGCCATTCTGCTATAGGATAAAATGCATGGTGCATGGAGAATGAAGACACCCTCAAAGGTCTTCTCGAGACCTTCAGTAGATTGTAAGATTATCTGCAGCTGTCACAAAGTTACATGCATGTTCATAAACAATAATTAACTATCAAAGTAGGAGAAGTAGATTACCTCAAGCCTCCGTGTAGATTTGCTGGAGAGCACAATGTAGCTAGGTGGAAGTCCCCTGAGCCGACTCCAAATCAAGTCCTGCACATAGAAGAGACAAGCATAATCATAGCATACAACTCTAATAACTAATATACGTATACATAAAAGAACATCTAGTTACACATAACTATGCTACTCATGCTAAAATATATTGGACAAAAAACTGAATGAATGATAGTACCAACACCACGGAGTAGACATTACAACTGCAATTCTATATTAATGTTAGAAGAATGATTACAACCATCTGTTGCATCAGCCTTCCCTTACCCCTCTAGCTTCTCTCTCTTTCCCCCTTCTTGGCAACTTCTTATGATTTGAGACAATGCTCAACAGTCAAGTATGTTATCCTTTCAAATGCTCTGACCCTCATCACCATTGCCCTAGCTTTTCTTATGTAGCAATTGAGTTAGGGTTGCCAAGTTCCTTCTTGAGTTCCCTAGGGTAAAAGCAATGAAGTTTCCATGCTTTTCAGATCTTTCCCATTTGCCTCCTTTTCTAGGATTAGAAATCCTCCAAATAGGTCAAATTTGGATGTTTCCTTGCTTTTCTTGAGTAACTTTAGGAACAAATATCTAGATATTTATGAGTCAATTCATTCCTTTGACCCTTAGAACTTCACTATGATTCACTAACCTTGTTCCCATACTAGAAACTTGAGTTAGTAAGGTCACTAACGCACCCTTAGGATTGCAAAGAAGCCTTGTAAAGAAGGTTGTCAGTGCATAGCCAGCATTAGTGTGGAAACAAGGCCTATGATTTTGGTCTTTGCTTCAGCTATCATGTCATTGCCCTCTGAGTTAATGAGGAGGTCAATTTTTTGTATAATGGGTGTCCCCTAATGTATGAGATTAGAGGCTATGACAATGGCCGAAATAATTTACTTTAACTATAATATTCCTTCAAAAAAAGAGAGAGGATTGGAGCTTCGGGTGGTATGAGAAACCTGATACAACACATATATATAAAACTACTAAAATCATGTCCTGAGTCGGGCATTCCCATGCTCAGTAGCTATGTTAGAGTGACTTTTCTCCAAAGAGATATGATGATACTGGCCACCAATAAGCACAATGCATATCTAGTGTCATAATAGAATCATCCTGATATGATGTCTCCAAAAAACAATATACTCAACTTGGGAGAGGAAACAAGGCTGAGTGATGCAAGCCTCTACCCAAGGTCTTGATTTCCGCTTCACCAAACAGCATAGATCGATACATGTGAATATATGCATTGATGTCAAACATGCATGAAATCATTTCATACCAGTCAATAATGGAGACCATTAACAGACGTGAGGAAGGCCACTAATAATGGTGACGGTCTCCAAGATGCGCAGTACAATCTAACGAGTGTGGAAGATGTCTTTGTTGTCAAACACTCATAGAAATGTTTAACCAAGAGCCAATAATGATAACCCCTTATCAAAGGCAAGGCAACATGCCACTAATATCTGCAAGTACCGAGGCATTGAATGTGTTTCTGGGTTGTCTTCCTAGATAGAGTGTTAAAGTCGATAGGAAGATACCTTTCGAATGGTAGGCAATAATGTGTCCTAAATCAGTCCACACGAAATGGGACAAGAATTATTTGTTGTTTGAGGAATCTTTGAGCATTGGGTCTAAACAATAGAGGGCATGATGAAAGGATATGCTTGATGGGTTGATGGAGGAAACAAAAGGTTAAACCTTGAACGATATAAGGCATGAGAACAGTTTTAACCATGTAGCACTAGACTCATGAACACCAAAGAGTGTTAGGATATAGAGATGCAAGAACAACGGGGTATATAGGCTAAACTCATAGGATGGTAGGATTCATATTGAGAGGCCATCACAAGGAAGGTTTATCTGAGGGAGTGCCATGTTCAAGGGAATGACAGTTGCAAAACCATGCTTTCTAATACTGAATGCAATTATATTGTCCATTTTCCCTGTCTGATTAGTTTAGCGAGTCTAGATGGGTAAACTCGTAGATCTTTTCATATTTTAAGAGTCTGAAAATGACTACAAAAAGAGTGACTCTATACCCTATCTAATTAGTTTAATGAGTCCAGACAGGCAAACTCGTCGATATTTTCATGTTTTAAGAGTTTGAAAAGGATCGTAAAAAAGAGTAACTCTATATCTTTTTAGTGTAATTTAAAGAGTCCAGACTAGACAACCCAGTGGTCTTTTCATATTTAGAGAGTCTAAAAAGATTGTAAAGAATGACTCCATGGTGGTCCCTTTGTCATAGTTTTTAACCGAGTGTGACAAAAGGTTAATAGTATACCCAGATCAATTACTTTTCCGTGAGTTAATCTATTGAATCTGGATAAAGAGAAACCTATGTTCAATAGATGTCAACCTCATTTTGTTATGAGTACGAGGAGACGGACTAAACTCATTTTTCATCGTGAATTTTTAATGAGTCATGCAACGACAAACTCAATACCTTCATCAAATTTTAACGAGTCAAATGAAGAAAACTCAAACGATCTTTTTCAGTTTAGTGAGTGAGGAAAAAGAGGTAAAAGAAATGCTCATTCCTCCTTCGTAGATTTAATGAGCCTGAAGGAATGGTCCCAAAACAGAAAGTGCTCTTATTTCGGTTGTATATTTTTAATGAGAAATGGTCCCAAAAAAGCAAGTGCTCTTGTTGCGGTCGTATATTTTTAACGAGCCTGGTGACAAAAACTCAGGATTTTTCAGTTTAGCGAGCAAGAAAAGTACCTAAACAAATTCTTGGGTCGTATTTATAAATGTTTAATGAGCCTAAAGATAAAACTCGATATTTTTTAGTTTTATGAGCGAGAAAAAGTGCCTAAAAAGAATGCTCTAATGATCTTTTTCAGTTTAATGAGCTAGAAAAAGAGTGAAAAATAGTTGCTCAGACCATCGTCGTATATGTTTAATGAGCCCAACGATGACAAACTCGAGGATGTTTCATTTTTTGAGAGCAAGAAAACATCCCATAAGAGGAAAGTGCTCTTTGAGAATTTCATGCAGAGTTTACTACTTTTCATTCCTGAAGGTACTTTCATCAAAAGCAGAAAAAGTGTAAAAAGGAAACAATTCCTACCATATGGGTTCATGCATGATAAAAAATCATGGAGAATGTACTACTTCCTCTTTAATGATTTCAACAAATCATGTCTCCAAGAATAAATATAAGGAAATGTTTTGAGCTTTCACATTCATCATTTTCACTATTTGAGATTTGTGAGAGCATTTTGGAGCTAAAGAGGAACTAATTTTCCGCGGACCATTGCAGGAGATTCGGGTGACCATTCAATGTGCCGTCAATCCTAGGTAGAGGCTAAAACCTTGATCTATGCATTTCTTAACCTTTCTTCGCAGTTTAGGGGGTGGAATTTTGCATATTTGAGATGCCCTAAAGCCCTATTTGCACACTAATGCCCTCCAGATGGCCTGTAGGGAGCGTTAAACGCTCTGTACGAGCTACTGGAAGGTGTTAATCCTCCTTGTGTATCACTGGGGGGGTATTAGAGCTTAAGGTCGTAGTTAAAAAACTCATGCAAGGATTCTTGAAGCTATTTTTCCCCATTTTGATTGTTTTTAGGGTTATTTTGTGCAGGTTTTAGGTCATAATGACTAACCTATGGAGAGAACGGGCCCATGATAGCCAGGAATTGCTGATGCAAAATGATCCAGCATGCATACTTGCATTGCACGGTTGTGGTTTACTGAAGTATGCAAAGTTGGAGCTGATGAAACACCAAGAGGATTTATTGAGATGGATTATCCAGTGCTGGAATGAACACAAGAAAATGTTCAGGATTGGAGATCAGGAGTTGGTTATTGACCATGATGACATATATTTTTTGACTGGTTTGTCACGCCATGGGGCACAAGAAAACCTCATCAGTGGTAGGCCAGATCCATGATCTACCCTAGAGTCGGTGCAATCCTAATGCATGCTTGAGAGTGGACTAGTTAGCAATAGAGTCCCCATAGAGAGGATAAGATCCAGGTCTATGAGGGCAATTTTATGGTTGATTGTGCAGTTGGTGGGGTCAAAGAGTCCCCACGTTGTGACAAAGGCCCAACTGTTGCTTGCAGTTGATTATGTCCAGCCATAGATGTTCAATTGGTGTGAAGAAGTGCTTCATCGGTTGAAGGTAGAATTAATAGCATGCAAGACTCATACCCAACATAGTTTTGGGTATGGTACTATCATAGTTTCATTCTTGCTTGAGAGGATACCTGTTATGCACCCAAGGATGAGCTTAGGTCCCCTTGATCCGAGGGAGCCGAGGCAGGGGTGCTGGTCATCACTCGATCCTCGCACAAGAGGACCGATCCCGCATTCCTTCGAGGAAGATTTCTTCCAGTGGCTTCATGGCTAAATAGTGATGACTGATAACTATGCTTATGAGAGCATGGACTTTACCAGCGACCTGGACTTGATGGTACCACCCGGGACAAACTGGGTCCTCAAGGTGAGAATGATTTTTTACAGTACTTCAAGTATTTTTTAGCTTTTGAATGTTTATGTAATGTTTTTATAGCTGAAATACGTACTGACATGAAACTTTATGCTTAACATAGATGTGGCACCATTACGACCTATAGGCGAACCTCGCCATATGCAACAAGGTAGCCAACTACCTACTGGAGGGGGCAATGTCGACAGTCTTCACGAGGTTCTGAGGAACCTGGAAGGCTTGACCATGGGTGTGCCCCCCCCCTTCCTATGAGGGATATTCCCGCTCATATGCAGCGGCACACAGTCGGTGTACTTGAGCAGTTTCTTGTTCCTCTTCGAAGGATAGCTAGAGTAGTTTTAGCATTTAAAGAGCAATAGGCTCTTTTTAGCATGTGTTTTGGCATATCCAATGAGTGTTTGTAGCTGGGCTTAGTAGCCATTTTGCACTTGAAACATCCAAGTTTTGGAATATTTTGATGTAAATGAAGGGATTTTTATCTATAGATATATATATAGACATTTTGGTATTTTAATGGTGTAAATTTTTTTTAAATGTTTTTTGTAAAAAAATTAACTCGGTAAATTTTTAATTTTCATGCATGTTGCTATAAAGAATGAGACAGATGCCAATCTAATACATAATTAGCTAATTAATCAGCAACCATATTCAGTTCTCAAGGAACGTGTTCATATGTGATTATTTCAAATTGACATTCTAGGAGTTGTACCCTTAGATAATGATGTAACAAGCTTGGATTACGAATGTGATAACAATTTGTCAACTGCATAACGACTAGCTAGGAGTCTAACCTGACCACCAAATTAGAGATGTCCCTCAATGATTCTTCTGTGGGAAGTGAAATGACAACATGTACTCAGCAATATTATCGGTGGCGGTACCAAGAAAGACTCCCCCAGAGCAAAATAGTTCCGACTCGGGTGTGTAGATGACCCAAGTAGCTAATGCAATGTGTCGTCTATGATGACTGGCACCATCTGTGTATCCTACGTATGCTAAGGGTAACGAAGACATCTGCATTGCGAGAAGAATGTACGAGACAAGTACTCCACTAAATATCAAAACAATCCGATCACAGCAAAAAGGGAAGAAAAACTTATGAATACATAAACTTACAAAGCACATGCCTAGTGCAATAATAGGCATAATACTTCTTCAGATAGTGCCCATTTCTAGGCTCCGCAAGGGGGGCTCCTTCTTAGTCCTACAGTTCATATGCCCTTTTTGAGAGGACTTTCTTGACGATATAGGGACCTAGCCACAAGGATTGGAGCGTTCTTGCCCCCAAGAGGTCATGTTTCTGATCATAGAGCAACACAAGGTCTCCCTCTTAGTAAGAACGAAGCTTAACCTTTTTGTCGTATTGGGATTTTACCTAGTGTTTGTAAGCCTTAAGTTCCAATTTAGCATCTCGGTGGGTTTTGTCCAGTTGATTGAGGTATAGTAAGCGTTCTTCTTCGGCAATAGTGCCAAGTAGGATTTCAACGGCTATTTGCAACGAAGGAATCAGACACTTGATGGGTTTTGCATAGTCGTAAAGCTGGATCTCATTAGACCAGGTGAATACATCGTGGAATTCCTTAAATAGGCAAGTGAAGCTTACAATTGGGTCCAATCTAGATGTTTTCCACGATGCCTGTCTTGATAGAAATATCAATGAGAAATGTCTTTGAAATATTGACCATGTTTCCTTCTACCTCCAAACTTTGGATGGTCGTATAGGGTGAGGAAACAATTTCTGGTATGTTAGGGGACAGGATTTGAAGAGTCATCATTTCCGAATCAGATATTGAAACACGATGGTGTGAATCCTCCCAAGGTTTCTCTCCTAAACTCATGATTTCTCGAATAGCTTCATCCGTAGGTAGGACTTGATTGAGTAGATCAAAAGGAGTGTTTATAGGAGGGGTAGTGGTACCGTTGGCCGTAACCAATGTGATTGGAGATGCAGATGTAGATTGAATGGCTTGGTAGGCTAATTCAGCTGGTGACAATAGAATTTGGTCTCCGTATATGTCAAGGTCTGAAGGAGCTAGTAGGATCCATGGATTTTTCTGTTCATGAGGAATAGATGAAATCATGTTGACTGTCTATGAAACCTTCGGTGGTTGAAGAGGAAAAAAACCCATGAGGGAAGAAGCCTTCAATAGACCGTTACCGAGACTGACGTAAGAGTCAGGCACACCACCTACTAGGGGTATGGAGCTACTTGGTAATGGGGAATAATCAGGGGTACAGAAAGACAACTGATCTACTGTAACTACCTTTCCATCTAATGGAAATAGGATGATGCGAAAGACAGTAGATACGATGACCATCATGGCATATGTCCAATTGTAGCCCAGCAAGAGATTATAGTCGAGTTTTTTGTCTACGACTTCTATGTCCACCATTACCATTTTCCCATACAAAGTGATGGGGTAGCTAGCTAGGTAACCTTTCACAATGAAAGTGTGGTTGTCGAAAGCTTTAAGGGAGTTCGATGGTGGTGATAGGGATGGAGAACCCAGGGCGAGCCAACATGAAGTCGACATGATACAGGTAGAAGCACCTTCGTCAATGATAGTTCCATGTATACTTTTACCTTTCAAAAAAAATTGCACTTGAAATGAAGGCTGGCGAGAAAGGGGAGGTTTACACTTTTCCATGTCGAAAATTGCAAACATGGAATCCTATGGATCGATACCACCAATAGCCAAAAGCAAAGCTTTTGTTTGTAATAAGGTTTTGCTGCTGCTAAGAGGGAAAAGGATTTTTGAGGACAGTGGGGGTCTAGCCAGTATCCTTTTTAGAAATTTATTTTGTGCATTCCCGAAGACGCGGACAACGATAGGTCATGTGGTCTTCAGCACATATTTTGCAATGAAATCTAGTGGGTTTATCCTTTTCATCTTCAGGAGGCATAGCGACCTTCTGTTTTAGGTTTGGCTACTTTGTTGACTGTTCCTCAGAAGGAGTGATCTTTTTCTTATTCTTCTTGTTTTTACCACCAGGTTTTTGCGTAGACTGCACAAAGTTTATCGGGTGGTAGGAAGAGGAGTCGATTTGTTAGAGGGGTCCACTATCATCTAGGAAATGTGACCACTGAGTTGTTTTACAACATCCCTGGAAGTTGCACTAATAATCCTATCAGTGTGCACTCTAGGGTGTTGAGTAGAAGACACATTGGAGTTACGAGGGGCATTGGGGATTACATCATAAAGAGTGCAATACGGTGAATATATCAGATCTAAGTACTAGGCACGATGTATGGATTGGTCTTCTGTGACCGCACCACCTAAAGCGACATCTTTAGTGATTTGCGGGAGTAAGGACTTGCAGAACCAGTCCGCTAAGAGATAGTCTGGGAGGGGAGCTTTGACTAACCTTTGCATACGTGTCCATTCATGTATATGATTGGAGATGTGGGTGGCGATATCCTAATGTAATGAAGTGAGGAGCTTTGTCCCAATCTCATAGTAGATGGGTAGTTAGAAGTGCTTTAGGAATTCCATCGTTAAAGTGTCAAAGGTGTTTACTGACATGCCTGGTAACTCAATGTACCATTTAGCTACATTTCCAGTGAGGGTGCGGGGCAAAATATGTAACCAAACACTATCATCCACCATGGAGTTTGAAACACACCAAAGATGGTAGGTGTTGATATGGGTTCCCGGATCCTACCCTTGCTTTCCTTCGAACTTGGGGATGTCCATTGGTATCTTATGCGGGATCAGCAACCAAAATAAGTTGTGGTAGATGGTGTCATTTGTGAGTTTGTACATGTCAGGTATATCCAACATTGCCAAAAAAGGCAGAGAGTGTGGTGCCCCCGACTCAGATCAGGGCGATGATAATTGACTTGAGGAGGCTTACGGTCCTCCCATCATTTGAGTCCCAATATTATACATGGGCTATGTGGTATAGTAGTTGGCTTGAGGCATGGCATTGTAGTGTGGATTTCCATGGGGATTTTTACACTTCCGTATATAATTACCCCCAGGTTAAGCGGTGCCCCCTTGAGTCATTTGAATTTGTGAGTAGGGTGCACTCATGGATTGGTTGGGACCTCCTTGAGGATTCCCGCCCATCACAGAACTAACCATTTGTCCTTTATTGAAATACAGAATGCTTATGTCAATTAGAGACTGACCATGTATGCCTGAGAATGGATGGGGAATGGTTATGTTCCCTACCGGCATGTGCATATTGGTAATCCCCCACGATACTTGAATCTGGGTGTTGGAACTATAAAATGGTGGCTGACCATATTGTCAATGGATGGGAACCATGCCCATATTGCTATATTGAGCATTGTTGGGAGTTTTTTATGTAGCACTTATCGAAGGTATGCAGCTTGACAGTAAAGGGGTGGAACCCGACATCAGCTGGGTTCCACTCATAGAGGATGTCATATGAGTGGTTATAACTGGGACAAATGGGATAGTGAGGTTCGCCATCAACGATGTTGTGGTGACTGTGAACTGGGGAAGTGGTGGAGGAGAAAAAGTGTCTGTAAAGTCCCACAACCATTATTCATCGACAGGATAGATGGAAATGTTCCAACTACCGAAGCAGGAAGTATAGGTACCGCGAGAGCCCAGATTGCGTCCAACAGATTCGTAAGCAAAGGGTTTAAGGGAGGAAGGAATCCTTTGGTAAAGAAATTATCTAGAAAACTTGAATTGTTAATTGTCGAAACAGATTCCATGTGAGATCTGGCAGACTAATTCCCCGAAGATGGGGAATTTGCTTCACTAGAGCTCGGTGGATCTTCCATAATGAGTGGAGGAATTCCTAGCAATCGTGTAAATTGACGATGAGGGTCGGATGTAGCCATGATGACCGCTAATTTTTATCAATAAATTTTATCGTGATATTTGTTAAATCCTCAACTCATAACACTCAAGTGCCTAAAAAAGATAAAAAATACACTAAGTTGATCAATCAACGAACAGAGGGAAATGACCCTGTCTGGTAAGCACCGATCACTGGAGATGAAACTTAGTATCTCAATGAATAACAGAGAAGGTTGGCTAGATGTACAGTTACGATTACTCTAGAGATTCACCCAAACCTTAGATTGAAGGGTACTCTCGTGAAGACAAGCACTCTCCCAAAAACTAAAGACAAAGTAGATCCATCTGTGTTAGATACCAGGACAGCCCATCCCAATCAACTTGTATACGTCCCTAAATGTTTTGACACTAAAGATACCTCAGATCACAGACACCACCAGGGGGGGGACATTGTCACAAATAGTACACTGTGTGGGCAGGATACCTGAGTCCCTGACTCAGCTCCGAAATCCCCGAAGGGATCCCAAATACACAGAATGCCCAAAGGAGTTGTAAGAGAAGGTGGGCTACCTTCACTTACAGTCTAATGTTGTCTCGTATTTAGCTCTGCTTTTACTGGAGTGGTCCTAGTAGTGCGAGTGTAGAAAGAATTTTTCTCTCTTTTAATGACACTAGTTTGGTTTTCGACCTTGGGCAGTTTACTCACACTACCTATCCCAAGATCCTAGCCTGTAATAATGTTTGTTTTCTCAATAAAGAGTTACTGATTGATTTTAGGAAAATTTTATGTGTACTTTTTCATTATCTTCGGTAGGCGAGTTGATGTATGAAATGTGATGAGACTGACTCAATAATCATGCATAAGACAATGTTTTAAAAAAAAATCAATTTGATGAAAACAAGTTTTATTCTACAGGTGAGACTTTTGCACATATTCATATTCTTTCCATGCATATTTAGTCATTTAACACATGCATAACCAAAGGACTTCTTTTCCAATGTTTTCTTAACAACTACTTGAAACCAAAAATAAAGTAGCTTTTAACTAGCTAAATAGAAGGATGAATAAAAAATGTGGATCTTTCTTTCGTAAAAAAAGCTCTTAAGAAAGAAAAAAAAATTCTCAAAAAAAACTTTTTAGGACACCTATTTTTCTAACAAAATGCAGTAACAGGTCTTCTTTCAGTCCATGATCATGCTTCCTATCCCTTTTGGTTTGCAGAAACAACTGGAAATCAAGTTTTGGGAGACTAACTCTCTGTAGAAGTGGCCACAGAGAGTTAATAGGTCCACTAACGTTGTTTGTATGCAGAAGGATAGGGAGCAATCAAAAGGAGGTGAAAACCGGGAACTGTCTGAGAAAAACCGGGAACTAGATGTATAGTCCACAGTGGAGTCGCCAATTTTATTATAGGATAAAAGGCATGGTGCATGGAGAATGAAGACACCCTCAAAGTTCTTCTCGAGACCTTCAGTAGATTGTAAGATTATCTACAGTTGTCACAAAGTTACATGCATGTTCATAAACAATAATTAACTATCAAAGTAGGAGAAGTAGATTACCTCAAGCCTCCGTGTAGATTTGCTGGAGAGCACAATGTAGCTAGGTGGAAGTCCCCTGAGCCAGCTCCAGATCAAGTCCTGCACATAGAAGAGACAAGCATAATCACAGCATACAACTGTGATAACTAATACACGTATACATAAAATAACATCTAGTTACACATAACTAAGCTACTCATGCTAAAAGATATTTGACAAACAACTTAATGAATGATAGTACTGACACCACAAAGTAGACAATACAACTGCAATTCTATATTAATGTTGGAAGAGTGATTACAACCATCTGTTGCATCAGCCTTCCCTTACCCCTCCATCTTCTTTCTCTCTCTCCCTTCTTGCCAACTTCTTATGATTTGAGACAATGCTCAAGAGTCAAGTATGTTATCCTTTCAAATGCTTTGACCCTCATCACCATAGCCCTAGCTCTGCTTATGTAGTGATTGAGTTAGGGTTTCCAAGTTCCTCCTTGAGTTCCCTAGGGTAAAAGCAATGAAGTTTCCATGCTCTTCAGCTCTTTCCAGTTTTCCTCCTTTTCTAGGATTAGAAATCCTCCAAATAGGTCATATTTGGATGTTTCCTTGCTTTTCTTGAGTAATTTTAGGAATAAATATCTAGATATTTATGAGTCAATTCGTTCCTTTGACCCTTATAACTTCACTAGGATTCACTAACGTTGTTCCCATACTAGCAACTTGAGTTAGTAGGGTCACTAACGCACCCTTAGGCTTGTAGAGAAGCTTTATAAAGAAGGTTGTCAGTGCATAGCCAGCGCTAGTGTAGAAACAAGGCCTGTGATTTTGGTATTTGCTTCAGCTATCATGTCTTTTCCCTCTGAGTTGATGAGGAGGTCAATTTGTTGTATAACACCTTTTCTTTGATATGTGTTTGCTTATAATGGTAGAGTTGAAGAAACACTTGGTCAGCGACTTGAAAATACATTTCTAAGTTATGTTGGTTAATCTGTTACTTCATCTGGTTTTTCACTTGATGGAGATTATCCTTCAAATGAGTGAGAGTGGTGGATTGATTTTGAAGTATCTTATAAAAAAATTTCACTTTAGAATATCCTAGAAGATAAGAAGTTGGTGAAGGTGGGAGTTGAACATACACCACCTCATACAATTTCATTTTGGTTGCTTGTGGATAATTAGTATTATACCACCATTCTGCTAAAGGTAAACACTTCACCTATTGATGTTGTTTATTTGAAGCAAAGGACTATAGGTAGGTCTCCAAACATTGTTTTACCACTTTGATTTAACCATCCATCTGGGGTGATATTTTGTACTCATTTGGAGTTGTGTACCATGTAGCTTGAATAACTCTTGTCAAAAATTGCTAGTGAAGGCGGGATCACATTCAAACACAATTGATGTAGGCATGCCATGAAATTTAAAATTTTGATCCATGAAGACTTGAGCCGCCAAAGCTAGAGTGAAAAGTTGTGGTAAGGCAGAAAAATGGGCATATTTGGATAGTATATCCACTACCACCATCATGACTAACTTGTTTCCCAATTTAAGGAGACACGTAATGAATTCCATGGAGACATATGTCCATATAGAAGTAGGTAGTAGCAAAGGTTGTAAGGTTCCTGAAGTCTTTACGATTTCTCCTTTGTTGTGTTGCCAAATGTCACATTTAGCTACAAAGGTAAGAATGTCTTGTTTCATTCCTTCCCAAAAGAAAGAGTATCATGCATAAGAATAAGTCTTATATAAGCATGAATGTCTTGTGGTGGGTGAGGAGTACAACTCTACTAGGATGTGTGTTTTGAGAGTGGAATTAGGGGACAGAACCACATGATCCTTATATTGAAGAATATCTTCCTTCTAAGTGCAACTCGCTAGGGGATTAGAATCACATTGTAACCTTTGGATTAGCTAGGAAAGAGATGGATAGAAAAACCACTTGTTGTGTTCCTCGTCAATCCAAGATGCAATGGGAAAGGAAAGGGATAATAGTGCATCATCCTCCTCAAATTGTCATGACAAGGCATCAGACACAACATTGTCTTAACCCTTATTATAGACTATCAAATATTGAGAGCCCAACATTTTGGTAATCCATTTATTTTTTTGTAGAGAGGATAAGAACTTCTCAAAAAAATACTTCAAACTATGATGGTCAATTCAGATATGGAAACGTTGTCTAAGGAAGTATAGTCACCAAGTGTCTAGTACATGTAGGATGTCCATAATTTATTTCTCATAATTAGATTGACCCAAATTCTTGCCACTTAATTGTTGACTAGTGAAGGCTATTAGTCAACCTTATTGAGTTAATACTACTCCAATGTCGGTCCATAAGCCATCACTTACAATCATAAAGGGTTTTGTAAAATCTAGGAGGTCTCAAACCATGGTGGAACAGATGGCTTGTTTGAGATCTAGGAAGACCTATTGAGCTGCTTATATCCAACGGAATGCATTTTTCTTGAGAATATTCGTCAGCGGTCTAGAAATGCACCCATAATTTCTAAAATAATTGCGATAATATCCCGTGAGGCCCAAAAATCCCCACATAATTTTTAAGGTCCAAGTTTGTGGAAAATATTGCATTACCTGAATCATTTTTGGATCCACCTATACTCCTTGGTGGCCCATAATGTGTCTTAAGTACTCCATCACTTCCATTCCAAAATAACACTTGGATAATTTGATAAATGATTTATTAACCTTCAAAAGTTGCAAGACCTAGTCAACATATTGAAGATGTATTTCCCATGTTTTGTTGTAGATGAGTATATCATCAAAAAATACTAGTACACACCTTTTGAGATATGGTTTGAGAAGGTGATTCATGAGAATTTGAAAAGTGGATGATGCATTACAAAGACCAAAGGGCATAACCAAAAATTCATAGTGACCTTCATGGGTTCTGAATTGTTTCTTACGAATGTATGGTACTTTCATTCTGATTTGGTGATAGCTTGGATGAAGATCCAATTTGGTAAATAATTTGCTGTCATGCAGTTCATCAAGGAGATCATCTACTACTAGAATGGAAAACTTATCCTTTATAGTGATCTTGTTGAGGGCCCAGATGTCAGGACACATGTGCCACTCCTCATATTTCTTTAATACCATGAGCACTAGGGACAAATAAGGTTTGGTGTTGGAACAAATAACACCTTCTTCTAGTACCTCCCTAATAATCTTTTCATTCTCATTATTTTGGTTGAATGGATATCGATAGGGGTAGACATTTGGAAGCTAGCTAACCAAAATCAAATGGGTGCTATAATCATGCTCACCTTGAGAAGAGGGTAGCTCCTTGGGTTTTTCAAACACCTGTTGGTGGTGACACAACACCTCTTTCATATCTGGATGAATGTTGGCAGAGATTAAATCAATATTTGCCTGGATTGCATTAAGTTTAGCAACTACCCCATGGTGTCCCTTTTTCAAAATATTCTCAATTCTATGCAAGTTGATGATAGTAGGACAACTTTCCTGGACCCCTATGAGTGTATGAGTGTATCCATTCTGTTTAAAGATCATATATATCTCTTGGAAGTCCATGGTAGTGAGGCCTGGTGTTTGAAGCCATTATTCTCTTAAAACGATGTCACAACCTCCCATTTCAATTGTAAACATGTGTGTTTTAATGTGATAGCCCCCCATCTATAGCTTTATGTTCACGCAATGCCCTTAGCATTTCATGGTACCCCCATCATCTATAAGGACTTGAAAATTGGATCCTACCCTCAAAAAATAATGCACAGCCTTAGAAACCCATTTATGGATAAAATTATGTGTGCCGCCGGTTTCAATCAACACCACCACTATTCGATGCTTAATAAAGCCTTTCATTTTAATCATTTGTGGAGAAAAAATACTTGCTAATGCATGGATTGAAGTAATCAGTTCATCAGGTGTTGTTGTAGTATCTTGGGGTTCTGCTACATCCTCCCCAGACACTTCAGCAGCTTGTGCCTCACCATCTATGTTATTTCAATTACATCAATTTGAAAGAACTTTATTTCCTTACATGTGTGGGCTTGGTGAATATTTTTCATGACAATAGTAACAGATTCCTCTTCTTCCCCCTTCATCCATTTCTGCAGGCAACACCTTTTGTACCTTAAGGGTTTGGGTGGGGCCACTAGAAAGGGTGGGACATGCCTTTGATGTGAATGAAGGACAAATGAATTGGGAATTAATAATAGTTTTGACATCTAAAGGTTTGTGGAAAGATTTAAACCAAGTATTTCGTTGATGTATTCTAACATGTGTCTATATGGCTTCCTTTGAGGCCACTAATGAAACATTCCATATAGAAGACCTCCCCTAAGCCCTTTGTCTGTATTACTAGTTTTTCAAATGTCATGATGTAGCCTTTTATTGTACCCATTTTGTTTCAGCTTCATGAGGTGACCTGAAAAGTGAGAGTTCCTGTCAAAACAAACACAAAAGGATTTAGAGAACATATTCCAAGTTGGCTTTCCTACATAGAATTTATGATGCCATTTCCACCACTTCCAGTGTTCTTGGTCTAAATAAAGAGTTCTCACATGCATTTCGGTTTCATCATCCCAGATATTGTTGAGTTGAAGATATTTTTTCATTTGTGCCACCCACATTGTCGGTTTAGAACTGTCAAATTTGTGCATATCAACATTGGGTGTCTTATTTCCGTAATATTGGTGACCCCAATGGAAATGATGATAACCCTCACATTGATTGTGGTCAGATTTTCCTTCTAATTGGCATCCGCATGCTTCCCCTCCCCCATGTGGTCTTTAGCCTTCAGGATGTGTTGTATGGGTCCTAGGGCCTCTATAATTTTCTCTTCTACTTTGGTGGTTATGCTTACTTCTAATTATTCTACTGTTTTCTAGAGTATTTCCATAGCTTGATCCCTCATAGCTACCATACAATGGTCAGGGTGAGAATTTTGGGTTACTTAAAAATTTTATGACTACAATGGATGCGTGACAAGGAGTATGTTGATGTAAGTCACTTGGAGGCACTTTGAAAAAAATTGGGAACGTAGGAAAAAATGCTTATTAGAAGATGTTATCATTGTGATTAGCTCACCATGCTAAATCTCATGGGTTGGGTCTCTTGCAAGTGGACTTTTGGGACCACAAAACGTTTTTACCTTGATAGGGGTATTACTCCAACTCATCAATACTACAACAACCAAAATCCAAAAATATCAATAATTAGAGAAATTTTGATGTATAAATGGGACTCCTAAGGAAATTCATAAAATAATAGAGGAAATAATAAAATAAGATTAGATTACCTCATAAATTTTGGAGTTAGGGAAGGAAAAACTACTTTTTCAACTTGTATTTCAGCTTATCTCCCTATGATTTTACTCAAATTTTGAGTGGGAGAACTCATTGGATGCATTATTTGATTTCACATCCAAGGAGTACCCACGTTGAATACTTTTGATGGATCTTGCTACCAAAAATGAGAGACTGTTATTCTCTTAAATTACAAGATGATACCTGAATACCAAATATGCCAAGAAATATACCCAGAACATAGAACAATAAGAAATAACAACAAGTATTTTATTATTCAGAAAGCAATGTTCACTTGCCTCTTTGAGGGGGCAACCTCCAATAGAGCTGAGCTCAATTACAAAATAAGGCACGATGCTCCTCGAGGGGAGTCTCTATCCTTTATATAGGATTCATACATGCAATACCATGGGTCATTACCATGGTTCTTATTAATACCATCTATCTAATACCATGGCCCATTTGCAACTAATTGTGGTCCCTTCATTAAATGCGGGTTAACCACTTACAATTATTAATATGGGCTTTATTGACTCTTTACTTAACTATAACTATGATTTGATCCTATTACATAAATAAGGGGGCTAGGGTTGGACCCTAACATGCCCTCCCCCATAAGAATATCCTTGTCCTCAAGGCTGAAGCTGCAAAACCACTGAAGGATAGTAGCTGGTTCCCAGGTTGCATCTTTCGAAGAGGTGTCTTTCCACTTAATGAGGACTTCCCTGATCATGCGGCCACGCAAGTGCTACTCTCGTGTGTCAAGAACCTATTCAGGTTGGAGCCAGATTGACCCTTCTTCATCCACTTCAAGTAGACTGCTTTGAATCTGCAATGGTTCCCAATCACTTTCTTGAGGCATGAGACATGAAAGACTAGATGGATTTTTACAATGGGTGGCAAAGCTAGCGTGTAGACGACTTCTCCAATGTGCTAAAGTACTTGATACGGTCTATAGAATTTTGGAGATAATTTCTGACAACACTTGTCTTTGAGTGATGTTTGCTTATATGGTTGCAACCTCAAAAATATCTGATCCCCTTCTTGAAATTGGTGTTCTGAGCGATGTTGATCTTCCTATTGCTTCATGCAGTTTTGGGCTTGATGAAGATTCTCTCTAAGGTGGGCAAGCATGGTTGTGTGGTTTTGTAGGAGTTGATCCACTGCTTGTACCTTCAAGCATCCCTTGATATAAGAAGTAGGGGAAGGAGGGAGTTGACCATAAACTTGATCTGATAATCACCCTATGAGTGACCTCAGTTGAAGATTTATTAAACAAAGGTATTAGAGACTCATGTGCTGGTGTGTGTTCTATGTAATTGAAACAACGGATTGATCAGATTGCCAATACACAGACATTTTAAATGGAAAGACAGCAGAGAAATACAGTAAGAAATACAAAGACACACACAATTTTTAATAAGGAGTTCACCCTATTCTCCAGGGCTATGTCTCCGATCCAACTTTAGTGGTGGCCTTGTTTTATTGTGCCTCTAAGCAGAGAATTACAAATGTAGGGACTCAATATGAGTTCTCCTGAAGCAGATTTTGCTTGGAAGGATGGTTCTTGGATTCCTCAAGCCACTCAGAGTTCACAGACTCCCTTTCCTCCTGCCAGCTCTGTGACCTTTGGTCTATAGTGGAAAGAGCCAACTGTGATGCTCAATCCTGACAGATTCCTCTATGGGAAGACTTTATTCTTCAAGCTCTTTGGTGCTTGATGCTGCCTTGTTAGTTCAGCCCTTTGTCTTCTCTGCTTGGCTTTACTGCTCTCTGTGCTCAATCCTCCTCTCAGGGTTCACTGTTCACTATCTCTCTTGGTCGCTTGGACTCTGAATCTCTCTTCCGATCTCCCATTCACTGTCTTTGCTTATGGATTTAGCCATTTGACCTTTTTGTCTATTCGTTTCCTCTCCTTCCTGCGTCAACTCGCCTATGGTCTGTGTGCTTAGAATTCCCTGTTCGACGTCAACATAATGCTCAGGAAGTAGCCACGTGTCTCCATCGGAACTGTGCCAGCCCGCTTGTTGATTCATTGCTTTCTCCACCGTGGCGGTCAATGGATTCCAAATCCTCCTAAATCATAGCTTAATCCCCTGTCAATTCCACTCTCTCTATCAAGCACAATCTCAGCCATCCGATCTGGACTCCTCTAAATCCAACGCCATTCGCATGTTGAGAGCAGTTGACTTTCTCGACCGATAACGCACGATCGCGGTGGTTTTTCTCTCTCTTCCGCTGCCACACGTCGATCATTGATTATGATCGCTCTGCTTTCTCCAAAACCGCTTACCGTTCAAGGGCGTCCTGATCAAACCGCCAGTCTCCAGGCCATGGGTCCCACCATCGTACGTTGGCATTTTTTACCTTTTTCCGCCCGCAGTCTCCAGGCTCCCAACATGAACAAGCACTTAAGCCCTACCATTTCAGCCCTGTTTGCCCAAAAATGCATGTTAGTGCTAACCACTAACGCGCATCGAAAACCAGCTCCTTTTCCCAATCCAAAAACTAGCTTTTTTTCCGAATCCGGGGCTCCCAGGGGCTATTTTGACCTCCTGTGCAGTCTCTACAGGCCTCGGTCAGTGCACTTTGATCGAAGTCCTCGTCATTCCACACTGGCTGCCATGGCCATTGGTTCAGGGTGTTTTTGACTGTGGTTTGGATTCTTCAAGGATTTGTTCGACCTGTTTTAGTCACGGTTCTATGGCAGTCATTTATGGATCCGATTCGGATCACGACCTCCCAACTGAAAAGATTTTGGACCACAAAAAGTTGGTTTTCTTCAAGCATCGACTAAGTGAGGAAACTTCTGTCTCACTTGTCCAATCTCAATCCACTTCGCACTACTCGGTTTCAAACCTTTAAGCCCAATTCTGAGGTATTCCACCTATCCACTATGTGTCGTCCTTACCTTCCTGTCCTTGCTGATGTACAGCTAGACTTGGTCTCCAACTTGAAAACTATACTCCATTTGATGCTTATCATGCCTAGCCTTGTACTTGGCCTGGCTCCTTTCCAGCTTTTCCTGTATTTCCTGGAGGATCTCTTGGATCTGTTCAATGAACCTAGTTGTCTTTTCCACATCACTGTGTCCATCAACCATGGTATCTTTACCAAAGACAAAATCCAAAGGAGACCTTGGTATGAAACCAAAGCAGGTCTCAAAAGGAGATCTCTGTGTAGAAGAGTGTTTGGCTCTATTGTAAGCATGTTGCACATAACACAAATGCTCATCCCAAAGCTTAGGATGTTTGCTGCAATATCCTCTCAGTAACTGAATCACTGTCATGTTAACTACTTATATCTGGCCATCTGTTTGTGGGTGAAAAGCTATTCTTTTCTTTAATTTGGTGTTCATTAGTTCCCACATATTTAACCAAAACTTCCCCACAAATCGGGTGTCTCGATAAGGTATAATAGAAGTGGGTAATCCAAAATGAACCCATACATGTTCAAAGAACAATTTTGCAGTTTGTTCAGCTGTAATCTGTTTACTACCGGGTATCAAAATACACACTTTGCTAAACCTATCCACAACAACATGTAGATATTCATGACCTTTCCTAAATTTAGGCAGTCCTCCCACGAAATCCATGGAAATGCTTTCCCAAGGGTGAGAAGGAACTAGCAAGGGAGTGTACAGACCTAGTTTCCTATTGCTGGGCTTGCTTTTAGCACACATAGCACACCCCTTTACATATCTAGAAACAGTCTCATTCATTCTCGGCCAATAAAAGAACCTTTGCAACTATGCAACTGTTTTACTTACTCCAAAATGACTTGATATCAGAGAAGTGTGTGCTTGCCTAATTATCTTTACTCTCTCAATTTATGGAGTGCAGAGTTTCCCACAATGATAAAAGAGTCAGCCCTTCACATGATAGTCCAATTCTTCTACTCTTTTGCCTTGACTCAAAGTTGCATATACATATTTAAAGTCCATGTCCTAAGCATATTGTTCTATGTAACTTTCATGCAGCACAGAATTATGCTTAAGTATGGTAGATGCATTTATAATGGGTCTAGATAACATATATGGAACTTTGTTATGTATGCCATTTTTATATCTGATGACTAAATGAAACTATCGTACAAAACCCATCCATCTGTAATGTCTTGATTGTTGTAGCTTAGTTTGGGAGCGTAGATATTGAAGTGGCTGATGATCAGTGTGTATTGCTATCTCTTTTCCCATTAAGTAATGTTTCCACTTTTTCACACTCTGAACTAAGGCATACAATTCCTTATCATAGGTAGGATAGTTAACTACTACAGGATTAAAAGTCTCAGAATGATAACATATGGGTTTACCGTGCTATGTCAACAATGCTCCCATGGCATAGTCACTGGCATCAGTTTGGATCTCAAATGGCCTTTGTAGATCTGGCAGTGCTAGTACAGGTGTTGTACTAATTTTCTCTTTCAAGGTGTCGAAGGCTTTCTGTTTTTTGCCTCCTCACTGGAACATCTTATTCAATCCTGTGAAAGCATGTAAGGGAGTTGCAATTGAGGAAAAAATTGAAATGAATTTCCTCCAATATTGTGCTGCTCCTAAGAAGCTTCTCACTTTTGTAGTAGACTTGGGTTTAGGCCAGTTTATAATGACTGCCACTTTAGAGGGATCTATTTTCAATTCACCTCCCCCTACTATATGACCCAAATAATTTAGAGAGGTTTTGCCAAATTCACATTTAGAGAGTTAAACATAAAGTTTTTCTCTTTTCAAAACATCTAATGTCTACTAAACATGCTTTAAATTTTCTTCCCACATTTTACTAAAAATCATAATGTCATCCAGATACACAATAAAAAAATTATCAAGAAAAGCTCTGAGTACATCATTCATTAATCTCATGAAAGTAGCAGGGGCATTGGTTAAGCCAAACGGCATAACCAGCCATCCATACAATCCCTGCTTTGTTTTGAAAGCAGTCTTACATGCATCTTGCTCTGCAGCTCTGACCTGATGGTATCCACTGTGCAAATCCAGCTTGGTGAAATAAACAGCTTCCTTCAATTGATCTAAAATATCATCTATGTGAGGAATGGGATAACGATTTTTTATTGTTATCTTATTCAGTGCTCGGTAATCAATGCACATTCTCCACGAACCATCTTTCTTTCTCACCAAAACGATTGGTGACCCACACTGATGTGCTAGGCCTGATGAACCCTTTCTCAAGAAACTCCTGCACCTGCTTCTTGATTTTAGCATTCTCTAAAGCAGATAACCTGTACATCCCAATGTTAGGCAAAGGAACATCTTTCAGCAAAATAATATCATGTACTATTCCCTTTTTGGGTGGCAGACCTTGGGGCTCTTGAAACAAGACATCATACTCTGAAACAATCTTTTCTATATCAGCTTGCTGATCAGAATTATAGCCCTCAAATACATTGGTTTTATCAGTTTTCCTTTCCTTTACAACCATTAGTAAGAACTGTGTTTGCATGAATTTATCATTCTTTGCATCTGCCCTGAGTTTATGAGAGTATAATTATTCTTGAGCTTATGAGCTCTTACAAAGTATTCGATTCCATCTTTGACAAGTAGATACTTGTTCTCATCTCTATAGAAAATAGTTTTGCTATCATACAAGTAAGGACTTCCTAAAACAATTCCACATATATCCAAAGGAATTACATCTAACTCAACCTCATCTACAAATGTTGAGCCAAAATAAAAATTGAGTTTACACTGTCTAGTCACTTGTAGTTGTGCCTTATCATTCAACCATCCTAATGGGTATGGTTTCTTATGAGGCGTAGTTGTTAATCCCAATTTCCTTATAATTTCTTCAGAAATTAGATTTACTTGTGAGCCACTATCAAACAAAGTATCAATCTTTTGAGTTTTGGAAACAACTCGAATATGGAAAAGCTCATGTCTTCTTCTCTCATGTTCTTCATCAATAACAGATTGAGCAGAATTACTAGTAGATGCTTCAGAATTATTACCTTTTATACCTGTGGCTGCAATGATTGTTTCATCTCCCGATTCTGACCCCAAATCTTTCTGAATAGTTGCAGCAGTCTTCTTCTTCTTTCCCTCAGACTTCTTAGGCCTCAACTCTGGATGCAGAATCCAACAATGCTCATCATCATAGCCCTCCTTTTTACAATGAGTGCATGAAGCTTTACTTCTTTGTGCAGTGTTAGCCTTCCTTGCTTTCCACTTCTGCTTTCTTTCTCCTTGCTCTTGCTTACAGTGGGTTGGGATGGTCCCCCAACTTTTGGATTTCCATTCTTTCCTCTAGCTTCTAGATGAGTAGCTTGTACAGATACCTCATCTATACTAGTGGGATTAAACATGAGGATGGTATGCCTCATGTAGCTATGTAGACCACCAATGTACTTCAAAAGGGTTTATGTTGAGTCTAATGAGATGCCCAACATCAATGATATCTTTTTGAATTCTTGAATATACCCTTGCACACTTTTCCCTTTCAACTGCCGAAGAGTTTGCCAACTCATCATGGCTTGTTACATGTAGGCCAATGGATAGAACTACTTTCTGATGGCAGAGACAAAGTCACTCTAGACAGAGATGGTCTTACCATGCTTCTTCACATCAGCTTGGGTTCTGCCTTCCCACCAAACCAAGGCAGTGCCTCCTAGGCATAGACTTGCCAGCTGAATCTTACTCATGTCTGAGTCTATGTTTTGTACCCTACAATACACATCAATTTGTCTTATCCAGTTGTCCAACTTTTCAGCATTCAACTCTTCATCATATATAGGCAAATCAAATTTAACATCTAACTTAATCAAAGATGCTTTTTTATTATGCACAGGGCTACTAGGAGGTGTAGGAAAGCTTTCTTATTTTCCCTTTCCTTTAGAGTGGTCATGAGAGTGAGATTCATCTTCTTCTTTATCTTGTTTAGAGCCTGATGAATCTTCATCCTTATGCTTTCTAAAGTTCCTATACATTTCTTCTACCACAGACTTCATAGCTAGGAAACTTTTACAAACTAGGGGTTTGGCCCTGCAGAACCTTCTTCTGACATTGCCTTCCGAGAATAGACTCTCCCAATCTCAAGATTAGTTTCCACCAACTCTCCTTATCCTAATTTGAGCTTTGATCTAGTGATCATTCAAAGCTAAACCAACACAAGCTTGTCTAACCTTAAAGCCTAGAGATTTGATACCACTTGATCTAATAATCACCCTATGAGTTACCTCATTTGAAGATTTATTAAACAAAGGTATTACAGACTCATGTGCTGGTGTGTGTTATATGTAATTGAAACAACGGATCGATCAAGTTGCTAATACACAGACATTTTAAATGGAAAGACAGCAGAGAAATACAGTAAGCAATACAAAGACACACATAGTTTTTAATAAGGAGTTCACCCTATTCTCTAGGGCTACGTCTCTGGTCCAGCTTCAGTGGTGGCCTTGTTTTATTGTCTTTAAGCAGAGAATTACAAATGCAGGGACTCAGTATGAGTTCTCCTGAAGTAGATTTTTCTTGGCAGGGTGGTTCTTGGATTACCCAAACCACTCAGAGTTCACAAACTCCCTTTCTTCCTGCCAGCTCTGTGACCTTTGGTCTACAATGGATAGAGCCAACTGTGATGCTCAATTCAGACAGATTCCTCTATGGGAAGATTTGATTCTTCAAGCTCTTTGGTGCTCGATGCTGCCTGTGGTCATCTTAGCCCTCTGTCCCCTCTGCTTGGCTTTACTACTCTCTGTGCTCAGTCCTCCTCTCAGGGTTCACTATTCACTGTCTCTCTTGGTCGCTTGACTCTAAATCTCTCTTCTGATCTCCCATTCACTGTCTTTACTCATGGCTTTAGCCATCCAACCTCCATGTCTGTTCGTTTCTTCTCCTTCCTACGTCAATTCGCCTGTCGCCTGTGTGCTTGGAATTCCCTGTTCAGTGTCAGCATAATGCTCATGAAGTAGCCATGTGTCTCCATCAGAACTGTGCCAACCCGCTTGTCGATTCGTTGCTTTCTCCACCCTGGCAGTAAACCGATTCCAAATCATCTTAAATCATGGCTTAATCCCCTGTCAATTCTGCTCTCTCTATCGAGCGCAATTTTAGCCATCTGATTTGGACTCCTCCAAATCCAACGTCATTCGCATCTCGAGCACGGTTTACTTGCTCGACTGATAACTCGCGATCGTGACGGTTTTTCTATATCCTTCGCTACCATGTGTCGATCGTTGATTTTGATCACTCTGCTTTCTCCAAAATCGCTTATCGTTCAAGGGCGTCCCAATCAAACCGTCGTTTTCCAAGCCGTGGGTCCCACTGTCATATGTTCGCGCTTTTTACCTTTTTCTGCCCATAGTGTCCTGGCTCCCAACATGACCAAGCACTTAAGCCCTACCATTTTGGCCCTGTTTTCCTAGCGATGCGATAACGTGCATCGAAAACTAGCTCCTTTTCCTGATCTGGGGCTCCCAGGGGCTATTTCAACCTACTGCGTAGTCTCCAAGGGCCTCGGTTAGCGCGCTTTGACCGAGGTCGTCATTGTTCCACGCCGGCTGCCATGGCCACTGGTTCAGGGTGTTTTCGACTATGGTTTCGATTCTTCAAGGATTTGTTCGGCCTGTTTTAGTCATGGTTTTTTGACAGTCATTTATGGCTCCGATTCGGATCAAAACTACTTCATATTGAGTCATTTTGGTGGTGGCATGATAGTTGGTGTTATACCACCATTCGACTAGAGGTAACCACTATACCCAGAGATGTTGCTTTTTTCAAGTGAAACACCTAAGGTAGGTCTCCAGACATTTGTTGACTGCTTCAGTTTGACCATTAGTTTGTGGATGATAGGAAGTATTGAGTTGTAGTTGGGTACCTTGTAGCCTGAAGAGTTCCTGCCAAAAGTTACTAGTGAAGACTGGGTCACGATCAGACACAATGGAAGTGGGCATGCCATGCAATTTGAAGATCTAATCCATGAAAGATTTGATGAGCCCCAAAAATGGGTAACATATTGGGCTCATTTTGCCTATTATTCTTGATTAATCCACCATTCTTCATATTTTATGAATGTTTTTTAGTATATTTATGTTAATTGAATGAATGAGAATAGTCACTTGACCAGGAAGTCTAATATGTGCTTATTACAGATTTTTTGACAACTTTTGGACCAAGGTCAAGCATTTATGAGCCAGTTGACAGCCAAATACGAGGGAACAAGGCTGAGGATTTGTAGGAATGGTGTCTCTTACACTAAATGTCCCCTTCCTCAAGTTCTCCACCATCAACTCGGAGTTCAGCAGGCCACCAAAGATGATTCTCAAGGGCAACCGAGCAGCTTTTGTAAAGTGGCTGATTACTTGCAGTTTTAGCAGCCAAGCCCCTTGAGTTAAGGAGGGTTGTTGGAGGTCCTCGTAGTGCATAAGAAGGAAGCCTTCCAACCTTTTTAGTTTAGTTTTTCAACATTTTGTATCTCGCACTTTAGTGCTGCTCGGCTTTTCAGCTCATTTTGGAGCTTTTGATGTAAACATTTTTATGACATGGTTATTTTCTGAGTAATGGAGATCAGTTTCATTTTGCATCAACCCTGAGCTTCTTCTTAGGAGCCTGTAGCTCTTGGGTTGGGCCCCACCCAAGTGCCAGGACCTCCTCTGTGTACTGTTATATGTTTTCGCTCTATCCATAGAATAATTTCTGCTAGTAGTTTAACATCTTGCTTGGTTACTTAGGTCATTTTTTATTATTGAAATAGTTTTTCATGTTTCAGGTTGATTTGATAGGTTGGTAATAGAAAATATCTTCAAAAAAGGCCACCAAGCAACCCTTGACCTCACCTCTCCCTCCTTGGGACCATGAGCTGAGACCAAGGTGTCCTTGCTGCCACAAAAACATTGTTCTTGCTTCTTCATGCAATTGCTAGTGTTAGATTCTTAGTTGCAAAAGTTGGTACCAGTTGTGATTACATGCTTAGATTCGTTCTTGCTTATTTTTCATAGTTATCTTACATGATTTTCTACCAATAAATTTTTGTTCATCATGGTTGCTGGTTTCTAGGTCAAAATAGCTAGACCTTTGGTTTGCATAGTCTTTGTCTGATCAGTTTTGGAAAATAGTGTGTAGAACACCTGTGATACCTCCCTGTCTATCCTTCCTCCATCATACAACCTGCTCCAACCCCTAATCCAAGATTCCTTCCCTTCATTTGCACATTTTTCCACTTTGCCCTAATTTCTACATTCTTGTGCATCATTGCTCCCTCCATCCTTAAACAAATCCAATCACCTTAATCACTCCTTAGCCTCATTCACCATGTCCTAGACCCCTTAAAATCCTTATCCAACCTCCATTTCCACTTTCCCACCATTTTTCCACCATCAACCCTCCAAAATTCTCTTTCAGAACATCCTGTAGAACATCTTGTAGAACCCTTGCATATTTCCTATAGAAGTTCACGAGGGCAGTTTTTCGAGATCCGAACACTGTGAAACTCTCTGGAAGGGTGCCAGGGACCCATTTGGCCCTCTTCTCACCTTCCCAACCTCCTGCAAACACCTACCCCATTTCCTTTCACCAATCAACCTCTGCACTATCAAAAACAGTTAAAGCACATGCATAATAATTCTGCAAGATTACTCAAAAATGAAAAAAGATGTTTTCTCCAGATTTTACTGTAGAAGTAACTTAGTCACATGCATTTTACCTTTTTAAAAGTCAATGGCATCCATTTCCACCACTTTCATCTCTTTTCTTGCACCAGTAGGGCTAGTCGGTAAAAACTAGGGTTTGCTAGGGTCTGCATTTCCTTTTAGCTTTCAGCTTCCTTCTGCAAGTAGACTAGCCTCCTTTGAGTTAGCTTTCATCCATCACAGTTAAAATATTCTTCTAAGAACTCATAGAAGTTGGCTTAAGCTCCTAGCAGACTTGTGCCAGCTGATCAAGTGACAGCCTGTGGCAAGAGCTAGTACTTGTGCATATAGTGACGTCGCTTCCAAGTTTGTTACGAACAACCGGGTTGATAAAAGTAAAGAAGCGAGTCCTAGGAGTTGCAGCATCATTGCTGCAATACTAGGGCCCACCATCTTTTTGGCACCATTGCCGGGGAAGCGTCAAAGTATTTGTGATTGCTGCTTTTCTTCTATTTTCTACTGCAACCTTCTGCTAAGTAGTTTATTTCAGCAAGAGTAGAGTAGTTGTCTCATTTCCATTCTGCAATTTCATTTCCGCAAAATTAGATTATACATTTTATGCTTTCATTTGATTTTAGCAAACATAGATTAGATGTTTCCTGCTTTCATAGATTAGCATTTCAATTCCGCAATTTCAATTCTGCAAGCGTAGCTTAGCATTTCATTTCTGCAATTTCATTTCAGCAACATAGATTAGTCCTTTCCTACTTTCATTTCAATTCTGCATTTTCATTTCAGCAAGATAGATTTTAGTTAGTTGCAGTTCAATCAATTTCAGTTTTGCAGGTACAAGGAGAAAAAAACACCAAAAATCAGCCAAAAATATTCTCTTTCATGCCTCGTAAGAATAGAGACAATACAGGAAAATTATTACCCAACACTCCCACTACATCACTGAGTCACCCTTCTCTCTTCTTCGGTTGATGTGATCGAGAAGAACCTATAGGTGAACCTCTAGAAATATATGAAGATCCTATAACAGAAGAAGAGCAAGAGAACATTCCTCTTGAGACCATGGCTAAACACAAAAATGGTATAGGAGATGAGGAGAGAATAGAAGGTGCCTTTCCCATCCGAGAGACCAATGAGGACACAAAAATGAAAAACATAAGTCCCTCAGCCTTACCTCACTTCTATGGATTGACCAATGAAGACCCTGATACCCTCTTGTTTGAGTTTGTTGTCCTATGCCGAACTTATGACTATGCAGAAGACGAGCAAAAGTTGAAACTCTTTCCCTCTATGCTCAAGGATGCAGCCCTACGCTGGTTCATGGGGTTACTTGGAAACTGTATCACAACTTGGCCTCAAATGCAGCAAGCCTTTAACAACAAATACCAGGACTACTGTAGGTCAAAGGAAACGAAGGGAGAAATCTTTCGAATGACCATGGCAAGTGATGAATCTTTAGAAGACTATGAAGAAAGGTTCCAACTTAGTTATAAAAGGGTCAGGTGCACACTTGACCCTGAATCTCTAAATCTGGTTCTACTCCAAGGAGTCCCTAAAGACCTTCTAGATACCCTCCATTTTCTAGTTGGCGGAGACATCTACCAACCACCTTATGATGACATAAAGACTGTGTTTATAAACCACTCTAGGGCAGCCCGGAAAAGAGGTAGGGGGAATCCACTTTCAGCCAGTGCCACCTTCTCCAACATGAGTTTACAAATCAGATGGAAGACCTTAAAAGCGAGGTGAGATAGACCATTGCCATGCAACTGGATACTTTCCAAATCCAACAGAAGAAAGAGGAAGCTGAAAGGGCTTTAGCCATCTTTTGTCCCGGATGTACAAGGAGGCATCCTAAGAACGAGTGTCCTTTACACTCAGTAGAGGTATGTTTCATTTGTGACAAAGACCACCCTACAAACCAGTGCCCAACCTTACTCGGACTTAAAGCCATGTACCAAGGGGCTGAGGGAGCCACTGAACCACTCTACTTCCTCAACCAAAGGAGGCTGCATGGATCTAGACGTTACTAGCAAGGGATGTAAGGGACATCCAAAACTTATTACAACCCCAACCAATCTACTCATATACCTTCTTGGGGTCCCCCTACTCATCCTTCCTTGTTCACACCTCCTCCTTGCTCTTATCCATCTCAATACCATACTGAACCTGTTGCTCATTCGTTTCACTCTCATGTTCAGCCACAACCTAAGTAGAATGCACCTCAGCCAGGGTGGAGGCCCCAATACAACTCTCCTCCCGTTATTTTGCCTCCACCACCTACTCAACCACAACCATTACCTCCTGCTCCTCCAAAACAACCCCAAATGCTTGCTCAACTGAACCTAAACCCCAATAACAAACAAGCCCAACAGGTATATACTAGAAAGGCAACATGCCCTACCTATGCTATGGAGATTTAGGAGATCAACCAATGATCTAGGAAGGTCCTTCCAGATTGCCAACCTCCTCCTCTGGACGATGAAGAAGAGAAACAAGAAAGTGAACCCAAATCCATTCCACCCTTTCCTGAGAGACTAACGATAACCATGCAACCAAACCCAGAGGAGACTGAACTTCTAGGAGAACTTAAACAATTGTGTGTGAAAATACCACTTCTCCAGGCCATAAAAGATGTACAAATCTACAACAAATTGATCAAGGAGATTTTTTTAGGCACCCAAGTAGGTGTAAGAGAGATGCCCCAATTATCAATGTCATAGGACAACTGTCTGATCTGATCTTGGGATAAGTAATCTGTCCAAAATATTTGGACCCTGGGAGTCCTATAGCTGATGTCCACATCAATGGCACCATAATCCCCCGCACCCTGATTGATCTAGAGGCTATCATTAATGTGACGACTAGGGACACTATACTCAAACTTAACCTTCGGAGTTCCCTAAGAAATACCTCGACAATACTGCAGTTAGCAGACCGCTCCACCATGACTCCCAAAGGGATTATGGAGGATGTCATGGTCTCGTTGATTCTTGGGAATACCCTGTGAACTTCTTACTCCTTCAGCCAAAGGAAAAACTCATTGGATACCCCCTCATTTTGAGAAGGCCTTGGTTAGCTACTGCAGATGCTTACATCAGTTATCGAGCTGGGAGTATGACCATCAAGAATGGGCCTATGTCCAAACAGCTAGTCCTATATCCTCTTGCCCGACCTCTGCTAGAACATGAATTACCTCTCTAGTTGGAGGAGGAAGATGAGGATGAAGTCTACTTTGCACCAGTGTCCATAGTGGAAGCCACCCAAAGAGGTCCTCAAACCGAGGATGACCTGATTGAGAACTTGATTCAAAATCTGCCTCCCAGTGTGCTGCCATTAGAGGAGTTGGTGGAAGGTACCTAAGCCAGCGCTATAGTGGACCTCTGTGTAGCTAATCCAACCTCTCCTAGAGTTAATAATGTGGAATTTGGCCCTGAAAGAACCTTGAAGATTAGCTCATCCCTATCCCCCTCTCAGGAGAAGGAGCTGTGTAGCCCACAAAACCGCCATTTGGATGCTTTTGCTTGGAGCTATAAGGAGATGAAAGGAGTCCACCCTTGGGTCTATACCCATCACATTTATATTAAAGAGGATTGTAAACCAGTCAGGCAGCCTCAGAGGAGAATGAATCCAGCCCTTAAGGACATTGTTAAAGAGGAATTGCAAAAGTTGCTGGATGCAGGATTCATCTACCCCATCTCTGAAAGCAAATGGGTTTCTCCTCTGGTGCTTGTGCCCAAGAAAAATGGGAAGTGGAGAATCTTTGTAGATTATTAAGAACTTAACAAAGCCACCAAGAAGAACCATTTCCCTTTTCCTTTCATAGATCAAGTGTTAGATGGGCTGGCAGGGTAGAAGTTCTTTTCTTTCCTAGATGGGTTCAGCGGGTATAATTAGATCCAAATCAACCCGAAAGACCAAGATAAGACCACTTTCACTTTTCCATGGGGTACCTTTGCCTACCAGGTCCTTCCCTTTTGGATATGCAACGCTCCTGCCACTTTCCAGAGAGCAGTACTGAGCATATTTGCTGAGTTGGTTCATGATTTGGTGGAAATCTATAAGGATGACTTTACTCCTTACAGGTCCAACTTCCCAGAAGCATTGACTAACCTGGGAAAAGATTTAACCAAGTGTATTGAAATGACCTTGTCCCTCAGTGCTGAAAAATGTGAATTCCTGATGACTGAAGGGACTATGCTAGGTCATGCAATTTCTTAGCAAGGATTATAGGTGGATCCTAACAAAATTTCTATCATCCAAAAGGTTCTGCCTCCTCAAAAGTTAAGAGATGTTCAAAGTTTTCTAGGCTTAGCAGGATATTATAGAAGATTCATTAAAGATTTCAGTAAGCTAGCCTCGCCATTGTTTGGTATTTTGGGGAAATATGTTGAGTTTATATGGACTGACAACTGTCAAGAGGCTCTGGATGAGTTGAAATATAAGCTGGTAACTGCCCCAATCTGAGAGGTCCAAACTGGGCCCTACCTTTCCACATCCACACTGATGCCTCGAACAAAGCCATAGGGGTAGCCTTAGGACAAGTTGAAGAGAAGCTACCATATGCCATATACTTTGTCAACAAAAACCTGTCGAAAGCAGAATTAAACTATACTGTGACCAAAAAAGAGCTCCTAGTTGTAGTCCATTCCCTAAACAAGTTCAGACACTACATCACTGATTATCAAAAATTCATACACATTGATCATGTTGCAATTAGGTATTTGATGAATAAACCAGATGTAAATGCTTGTACCATTAGATGGTTACTATTATTGCAACAATTTGACTTGACCATTGTTGACAAGCTAAGCAAGGAAAATGTTGTTGCTGATTTTTTGTCTAGATTAGATTTGCCTGTAGGTGAAGAAGGGATGTTATATGATCAAATGCCAGATGAACACATGTTTTCTATTTCAGTACTCTCTCCATGGTTTGCTGATATAGAAAATTACTTGGTTTCAGCACAGTTTCCTCCACACCTATCCTCAAAAGGGAAGAGCAAAATCGTGAGGAAAAGTGAACCATTCACTTGGATTAGGGGCAACCTATTTAAACTTGGCCCAAATCAGATCTTGAGGTGTTGTGTCAGGGAGGAGGAAGTTTTTGACATCCTCCTAGCCTGTCATGATAGACTGTGTGAAGGTCACTTTACAGCAAAAAGGACCACCTTCAAAATTCTATAAGCAGGCTACTATTGGCCCACTCTTCATCAAGATGTCAGAAGATACATTAGCCAATGTGACCAGTGTCAAAGGATAGGGAAACCGACTCCAAGGGATGAAATGCCCCTCCAACCTCAAGTCATTTTCAAGCCATTTGAGAAGTGGGGCATGGACTTTGTGGGTCCTATCAATCCTCCTTCAAATCAAAAGTCTTACATCATTGTGTGCACGAACTACCTTACAAAGTGGGCAGAGACAAAGGAAATCAAGGCAGTGATAGAAGAAAGGCAATCAGGGTAGCGACAAAGGCAATTAGTCACAAATCAAGGAATTCAGTTCACCTCTAACCCGATTGAAGCCCTGCTCGCTCATCACAAGATCAAGCACAGAACCTCCACCCCTTATCATCCGCAAGCAAATGCATAGGTGGAAGTCACTAATAGGGCTTTGGAAGAGATTTTGACTAAAGTGGTGACCAGCAGCAGAAAAGATTGGGCATATCGCTTGGTTGAGGCCACCTAGGCCTAAAACACCACTTGGAAAACCACAACAGGTTTCACAACTTATGAGCTGGTCTACGGGAAGAAGGCTTTGCTATCTATAGAATTCAATTACAACACATTGAGGTTGGCAACTCAACTGGACCTAGACCTCAGCCATGCATAATAGGAAAGATTACTAAAGCTGAATCGATTAGATGAACAGAGAATGAAGGCCCTCCTCCACTCAGAAGCGGTCCAACTCTAGAGAAAGATATGGCATGACCAGCACCTTAATGAAAAGAAATTTCATCCAAGAGATTGGGCACTGTTATATGACTCGAGATACAAGGATTTCAAAGTGAAGTTGAGGACAAGGTGGTTGGGACCATATACAATGGAGAAATGCAACGACAATGGTTCAGTCCTTATCAGGACCATTGATGAAGAAGCCATCCCCATGCTCATCAACGGATATCAATTGAAAATCTACAGGAAGCCCCTTTCTAAGTAGGAGTTCATCGAAACACTGGATAAATCAGTGTCGGTAGTGGAGCAAGGCCCTGTCTCTACTCCACCCACACCTAGATCATTAAAAAAAAAAATTAAAAAAAAAAAATCCTTGGGTGAAAACCTCTTAGAGGCACTCGGGGCAGACAGTGAGGCTGAAAACCTCCTGGAGGTGCCCTAGTTGTCTCTTTCAAAAAAAAAAAAACAAGAAATAGACCTAATCTCTGTTGAACAATTGCAGGTTGCAGGGAAGACATTGTAGGTTAGGAGGATCACACGAAACAAGGACAGAGGTCAGCACCAGGCTACAAGCATCCCTCACAAACAATTCCTCCATGACCACTCCCCTTTCCTAAGATTTGATCACATTCGGGTTAAGATTTCATCTTCTACAAGAAGTTTTGTGCCTTCTACAAGAAGTTCTGTGTCTTCTACAGGAAAGTTCTATGTCTTCTATAGGAAGATCCTATAGAACCTACAGACAGGACAGAATTAATCTCGGGAGAGAATCCGAAGGTTGGGAATCTGCCTGTTAGGGCTGCAAACACCCCTGTTTCCGTCCATCACCATATGTCACCCTTTTTCATCTCTTTACACCTCCGTTGCACTGATCATGTTATTTGTTCCTGCATAGTCACACAAAAAAACCCTGTTTTCTTCATACTACCAGCAAGAACTTTTAGTGACAAATCAAGTAGTAGTGTATTGCTCACCATACCTATCAATATCCATATGGACTCCTCATAAGTTGAACCCCTCATCAGCAGTATAGCCCTACTCATTTTAGCTTGCATTCCAGGAGGAGAAGTGGCTACAGGACATCCTACAGGAATCTTGTAGCAGTTGATCCCTCTGGAATACATACTCTAGAGACAGGGACAGCTAAAAATGACAAAGGGGACATGCAAAGGGTTCATCTTGAACGTGAGAATAACATGAGCAGCCGAAGCCAAGCAAAACCTGTGCATGCAGCGATAGCAAATGAAGGAATGGGTTCCAAAACCCGTGCATGTAGCATCAATGAATGAAGGAATGGGTTCCAAAACTCGTGCATGAAGTAGCAGCAAATGAAGGAGTGGTTCTAAGACCTGAAGTCTGCATAACGCGGCCATGACCACACAAGTAAGTGCCTAAACTCATTCGTCAATTGCACAAACTATATTTTAAACGTTGCATGCCTATGGAAATGGTTTAGATTGAATGGAATCGGTGGCCAGCCAACTAGCCACCCTCGGCCAGTTACATAGCCTCGTGGGATCCAAACGAGCCCTGTTACATTCAAAATTTCCTACGAGATGTGCAACCAACATGTCTGGAGTGTCCATTCAGGGAGAAATCATCGGGACTGGTAGTGGTGGCGGCGGATAACAGCAGAGGGGAAGTGATGGCAGTCAGAAACACGCAGAGAAATTATGGTCGTGACATCGGATCAATGGTTCGGTCCAGCCACCTCATTCCCTCACCACGAATCATGCTGCAGTTAAAAGATGCCCGGCTGAAACTTACACCACCTTCTGTTCATTTTGCACTTGCAACGTCCTTGACTGGAGTACGCATCCTCCGCTTCCAAAAACTGTTAAGCAGTCGTCCTCCACCGGCTTTTCTGCCTGTTTTTGAAAATCTCCCATGTATCGGGCTCGCTCAGAGGTGCAGTGAAATTCTATAGGAACCGAGGGGTCTTCTACAGGAAGAGTTCTACAAGAAAGACTGCACAGCTTTCCAAAGCAGGAAAACCTGGGATTTTTTTGTCGAATTTTGAGCTCCAAACGAGGTAGGCTCGAAAAAACTCCTCTATGCATGGTATGTTTTGCAAAGTTGGTGAATTGAACGGCATCAAGTTCGAAAATCAAAGGAAAAATCTTCCCTTGTAATGGAAATAAAACGTTTGCCTGTGTATTGCACTAGGTTTCCCATTTGTTTCTGCATCAAAATTCTCCTCCACGTTTCCTCTTTTTAAAATTCTCTTGTAGGGAAGATATATGCAGATGAGGAGGCCAACCTGTGTATGAAAAATTTTGAATTTTCATATCTGTCTATGTGCTGAGAAGAAAACTTGATCTCTGTACTCCGCCTGTAGAAACAAAATCATTCCTTTCATAAACAGACAGCCGAGTTCTGTGTAACAGCAGTCTTAAAACCAGGGAATTGTTGCTAGTTGATATTGGACACTCGAGAAATTCCTTCTTGGGTTTAGGGGAAACCATAAACAGCATTGCCTTTTCTGATTAAAGCATAAAAAGAGCACTCTGACCATGCCAGGGGGATTCATAAGGAAAAAACCCTCGGACTCTAGCAAACTGCATGAGCATCCTGAGGTGATGGACCTTTTCACCCGAGCTAATTAGATTTCCTTCTTTGACAAAATTCAAGGTCATGACAAGGAGATAACTAAGGAATTTTTAATGTCCCTGAGACCTCAATAAAAGACACATGCCACAGTGAGTTTTAGGGGTTTGACCCTAGAACTTACCCCTGAGCTCATCAGTCGAGTTACTGGTCTACCATTAGGGCTCCCCTGGAGCAAAGAAGAGAGGTCATTAGGCCAAGCTACCAAGAAAACATTCTTTCTGCCTGAGGAACATCTTGTAGAAGACAAAAACGAGGTTAGGAGAACCAGCTTGCCTCCTCTATGGAGTGAAGTCAGTTTCCAAATTATGAATTACATTACATGTGAAGGGAGGTTTAGCATCATCTATGGTTATCATTTTAGGTTTTTGTGTGAACTAAGACATGGGATTGATTTACCTCCAGCCAAGAAACTGAGCATTCCCTATTTTCTTCTTTAGTCACTAATTGAATGTGGTACAAAATTAAATGAAGGGATCCCAGATCAGTTGGCCCACCATGGGCTCATTAAACTATTAGTGGAAGATGCCCTGCACACCTACATTGTTCCCATATCTTGGGAAATCTTCCGAAACATGTCTAGGGATGACAATATTAGAATTTTGGCCAAAAACATCACCCTATCAAACAGTGAGGATGGAGAACACACTAAAGAAGGTGAAAACCAATGGCAAAGGAACACATGACATTCAAGCACAACAAGAACAGAAATAAAAAGGGGAAATGGGCCAGATTGTTGAGCCTAAAATAGAGGAGGAAACAACAGCAAAAACACCAAGGGAAAAGAGAATGCAGAGTAGAGTAGAGAGGGCTAAAAAACCCCAAATGAAGGTTGTCATAGCCAAAGTAGGCACACAAAAACAAAAGGAAAAGACACATCCTGAAATAGCAGCAACACAGATAGAAACAGTTGACATAGGAACTTCTACAGGAAGCAAGGAAAAAGAACAACAAGTGGAGAAATCACCTGAGATATTGGCGAGGAAGGCAGTATCTATGCTTGCTGCCTTAAGCACACCTCCAAAACAAAAAGGGAAGAGAAAAAGGCAAACCTCCATGTACTTTAAAGCAAGGAGGAGCACACGGATCAAAGTGGGCAGACCCCAGCCTCAATCAAAGGCACCAATTGTCATTGAGGACACAACACCTAAACCAAAACAAGAGTCTCCTGCAAAGATATCCATCACCTATGAACGAGGAAGCCCAAAAACCTCCACCTGGAGAGAGAGAATTAGGCTTATGGACTCAAAGACAGCTCTACAGGAAGCCAAGACATCTCTATAGGAAACCCTAACTAATTTAAGGGAGACCAAGAAACTAGAGGAAAAGGCAACCAAACCATCACAAGAAGAGGGAAAGACCAAGGAAATAATGGAACCAAGCCCTCAGCCTAGCTTGGGTTCATACTACAACCTGTTAGAAGCTGGGAAGATAATTCCCCAGAAATTTGTGGTGCCACTTTTCTTTGCACTAGAAGAAGAAAGGCTTAGGACTCACACTTGGATGAGGATTGCCAAGCCAAGGGTGTGGCAGACATAGGCCACCTAGAAGAACAACTCAAGGAATCAAGAAAATAATTGGCCATGGTAAGGCATGTGGATAGCAGTCAAAGGACCAAACTACAGGAAGAGAATGAGCTGTTAAAACAATAGCTATAGCTACAGGGAAGTCATACGGAAGATAGGCCCTCCATTTTGGGAGAACAGCAGTAGCAAGAAAGGCCTCCAGCAGACAAGGAAACGTCTGATGAACAACAGAGAGAGGACAGGTTGCAGGCTGAGGTTGAGGCACTAACAAAACAACTACAGGAGAAGGAGTCACAAGCAGTAGAGGAAATACAGTTTCTAAAGCAATGAGTACAAGAGAAAGAAGCCCAACTGGCCTGCATGGCCAGTTGGGCAGTAGAAGCCTTACAATGTAGGCAACCTACCAAGTCATATGCCTTATATCTTAAAGATCAATGGTTGCAATTCCAAATTAACACCTTGGTCCAAAGGGGCACCATTCCATTTCAAACTTACCATCAATTCATGGCTTTGTGTGATAGTAGCTCAACAGAAGATAAATCCAAGTTATCATAATTCTATTTACACAGCTTGGCCCTTCCAAACATGAATTGTGGGACCCCAATGCTACATTGGGCAATGTGCAACTTATGGCCATGGCCTCTTGGTTAAATCATGAGGAAAAGAGAGCAGCAGAGATTCAAGATATTATGAACAGGGAGCTAAGTGAGCCACTCATGATCATAGCAGAACCAGAGGATCCCTCAGTCTTAATATATGCCCATCAACATCTGGCCAACAACCCTTAGGTTCTACCAAATTACATTGAACGACAAGCTCAGGCCATTGCTCACTTTGAGGACATAGAAAGATTGTTGGGGGATAACTGCATTCATGCTTGCACAAGGAGGTGGAACACACTATCCCACAGTCTGAAAATAAGATAATACCACTCCCCAACAAGGATGAGGGAGGCCTTGGCAAGAGTACCACTCTACAAACAGTCAATCCAAAATCTGCAGGCCAACTTGATTGGCTTAAAGTTCAGTCCTCCCTTGCTTTTAGGACTGCTGGAAGGGGTCAAAGAACAAGAGGAGCATAAGCAGCGGGAGGAAGTAGAGAGAAAAGAAGGGTTCCATGACCAAGAAGAAGACATCACCTCAGAAACTTGGGATGTTATAGAGGCAGTCAAGGCAATCAAAGATGATGAGCTGGATTAGTTGCTCATAGGATGAGCAACCCTTTTAGCAGGGGGAAATGATGAGCCCCAAAAATGGGTAACTTATTGGGCTCATTTTGAATATTATTCTCAACTAATCCACCATTTTTCATAGTTTATGCATGCTTTTGATTATGTTTATGTTAATTGAATGAATGAGAATAATCACTTGACCAAGAAGTCTAATACGTGCTTATTGCAAATTTTTTGACAACTTTTGGACCAAGGTCAAGCATTTATGAGCCAGTTGACAGCCAAATATGAGGGAACAAGGCTGAGGACTTGTAAGAAGGGTGTCTCCTACACTAAATGGCCCCTTCCTCAAGTTTTCCACCATCAGCTCGGAGTTCAGCAGGCCATCAAAGATGATTCCCAAGGGTAGTCGTGCAGCTTTTGTAAAGTGGCTGATTACTTGTAGTTTGAGAAGCCAAGCCCCTTGAGTTAAGGAGGGCTGTTGGAGGTCCTCATAGTGCATAAGAAGGAAGGTTTCCAACCTTTGTAGTTTACTTTTTGAACATTTTGTATTTCGCACTTTAGTGCTTCTCTGCCTTTTAGCTCATTTTGGAGCTTTTGCTGTAAACATTTTTGTGACATGGTTATTTTCTAAGTAATGCAGATCAGTTTCATTTTGCATCATCTCTAAGCTTATTCTTAGGAGCCTGTATCTCTTGGGGTTGGGCCCAACCCAAGTGTCGGGACCTCCTCTATGTAGTGTTATATGTTTTTGTTGTATTCATAAAATAATTTCTGCTAGTAGATTAAAATCTTTCTTGGTTACTTAGGTCATTTTTTATGATTGAAATAGCTTTTCGTGTTTTAGGTTGATTTGATAGGTTGGTAACAGAAAATATCTTCGAAAAAGGCCATCAAGCAACCCTTGATCTCACCTCTCCCTCCTTGGGACCATGAGCTGAGACCAAGATGTCCTTGCTGCCACAAAAACATTGTTCTTGCTTCTTCATGTAATTGCTAGTGTTAGATTCTTAGTTGCAAAAGTTGGTACCAGTTGTGATTACATGCTTAGATCCATTCTTGCTTAATTTTCATATTTATCTTACATTATTTTCTACCAATAAATTCCTGTTCATCATGGTTGCTGGTTTCTAGGTCAAAATAGCTAGATCTTTGGTTTGCATAGTCTTTGTTTGGTCAGTTTTGGAAAATAGTGTGTAGAACACCTATGTTACCTCTGTGCCAATCCTTCCTCCATCACACAACCTGCTCCAACCCCTAATCCAAGATTCCTTCCCTTCATTTGCACATTTTCCCACTTTGCCCTAATTTCTACATTCTTGTGCATCATTGCTCCCTCCATCCTTGAAAAAATCCAATCACCTTAATCACTCCTTAGACTCATTCACCAGGTCCTAGACCCCTTAAAATCCCTATCCAACCTCCATTTCCACTTTCCCATCGTTTTTCCACGATCAACCCTCCAAAATCCTCTTTCAGAACATCCTGTAGAATCCCTGCAAACTTCCTATAAAAGTTCACGAGGGCGGTTTTTCGAGATCTGAACACTGTGAAACTATCTGGAAGGGTGCTAGGGACCCCTTGGGCCCTCTTCTCACCTTCCCAACCTCCTACAAACACCTACCCCATTTCCTTTCGCCAATCAACCTCTACACAATCAAAAACAGTTAAAGCACATGCATAATAATTCTGCGAGATTACTCAAAAATGAAAAAAGATGTTTTCTCTAAATTTTACTATAGAAGTAACTTAGTCAGATGCATTTTACCTTTCTAAAAGTCAATGGAATCCATTTCCACCACTTTCATCTATTTTCTTGCACCAATAGGGCTAGTCGGCAAAAACTAGGGTTTGATAGGGTTTGCATTTCCTTTCAGCTTTCAACTTCTTTCTGTAAGTAGAATAGCCTCCTTTGAGTTAGATTTCATCCATCACAGTTAAAAGCTTCTTTCAAAAACTCATAGAAGTTGGCTTAAGCTCCTAGCGGACTTGTGCCAGCTGATCAAGTGACAGCTTGCGTCAAGAGCTAGTACTTGTGCATATAGTACCATCACTTCCAAGTTTGTTATAAACAACCGAGCTGATAAAAGTAAAGAAGGGAGTCCTAGGAGTTGCAACATCATTGTTGTAATACTGGGGCCTACCAAGATTGAGAGACCAAAGTCAGTGTAAAAGGGTGGGGTAGGGCGCAAAAATGAGCATACATAGAAAGTTTGTCCACAACCACCATGATGACTGACTTGTTTCCTGACTTTGGAAGACCTGTAATGAAATCCATAAAAACCTCCATCCAAATTGAGGCCAAGATGGGAAAGGGTTGTAATGTGCCTGGGGATTTGACTGTTTCTCCTTTGTGGTGCTAACAGAGGTCGCATTCAACTACAAAATTACAAATTTCCTTTTTCATGCCTGTCCAAAAAAATTATCTTCGAGTGCGAGCATACATCTTCTGAAAGCCTGAATGTCCTGCAGTGGGAGATGAGTGCAACTCCACCAAAATCATGTTTTAAGGGTGGATGTTGGTGATATTACAACTCTGTCCTTGTAGCAAAGAATCGCATCCTACCATGAGTAGCCTGTTGTGGAATTTGGATCCGCCTACAGTTGATTAATGAGTTTGGAGAGCCAAGGATGTGAAAACCATTCCTTGCGAGCCTTTTCAATCCATTCTAGAATGGGAAGGGAAATTGCGAGCAGGGTACTTTCCTCCTCAAATTGGTGAGATAACACATCTGCTACAATATTTTCGTGCCCTTTCTTGTAAATGATCTCATAATCATATCCCAACATTTTGGCAAGCCATTTATTTTGTTGTGGTTAGGATAAGCATTGCTGCAAAAAATAATTAAGGGTTTAATGGTCTGTGCGGATTTGGAAATGTCGCCCCAATAAGCATGGTCGCCATGTATCTACTGCATGTAAGATGGCCATCATCTCCTTCTCATAGATAGATTGTCCCAGATTCTTCCCACTTATTTGTTGGCTCGTGAAGGCCAAGGGTCGACCTTCCTGCATTAAGACCACCCCAATACCCATACCAGAAGCATCACATTCAATCACAAAATATTTGGTGAAGTCCAGTAATGCTAAGACTAGAGTGGAGCACATGGCATGTTTGAGAGCTATAAAGGCCTGTTGTGCTTCATCATTCCATAGGAATGATTTTTTCTTGAGAAGTTGAGTGAGGGGCCTAGCAATGCGACCATAATTGTGGACAAATGTGCGATAGTAGCCTGTGAGACCCAAAAATCCTCTCAAGTTCTTCAAGGTCTTTGGTTGAGGCCAATTATGCATTGCCTGGATCTTTTTAGGGTCCACCCTATCACCTTCAAGCCCCACAATGTGGCCCAAATACTCAACTTCTTCCATGCCAAAAGAGCACTTGGACATATTGACAAATAATTTATGCTTATGGAGCAGTTGTAAGAGCAGATCTACATGCTAAAGATGTGTGGCCCAGGTGCGACTATAGATGAGGAAGTCATCAAAGAAAATGAGGACAAATTTTCTGAGATATGGTTTGAGCAAGTAGTTCATAAGGCTCTGAAAAGTGGATGGGGCATTACAAAGACCAAATGGCATGACTAGGAACTCATAATGGCCTTCATGAGTTCGGAAAGCAGTCTTTGGAATGTCTACTTCTTTCATGAGAATTTGGTGATAGCCCAAGTGAAGGTCAAGCTTAGTAAAGAATTGAGTCCCATTTAGTTCATCCAGCAAATCATCGACAACCGGGATGGGAAATTTATCTTTGACCATCAACTTATTGAGGGCCCTAAATTCTGGACACATATGCCATTCCCCATCTTTCTTGAGCACCATGACCACTGGTGATGAATAAGGACTAATGTTGGGACAAATGACACTTACTTCTAAGAGTTCCTTGATGATTTTTTCAATTTCATTCTTTTGGGTGAATGGATATCTATATGGGTGCACATTTGGCGGTTCGGCCCCTGGGGCCAAAGTAATGCTATGATCATGTTCCCCTCTCGAGGGTGGAAGCTCATGAGGCTTGTCAAATACTGGCAGATGGTTGTTTAAGATCCGTTGCATCTCAGTATGAATATGAAGAGAATTGGATTCAAAGGCCTTAATGGCATTAAATTGGGTTGTAACTCCATGGTGTCCCTTTTTTAACAATTTTTCCATCCAATGTGAACTGATGATAGAGAGAGCTCTCACCTGGAGTCCGGAAAGGGTATGTGTGTGGTTGTTCTGCATAAAGCTCATATATAACTCCTAGAAATCCATTGTGATTGGGCCAAGTGTGCGAAGCCATTCAGCACCTAAGACAATGTCGCACCCTCCCATGTGTATGGGAAACATGTGGGTCTTTAACTAATAATCCCCCATTTGAAGTTTGACATTTTCATAGCGACCTTCACATTTCATTGTCCCCCCATCAATAATTTGGACCTCGAAGTTAGACACTGCTTGGACAAAACAATGCACTGCTTCCATGACTCTTTGATGGATAAAGTTATGTGTACTGCCACTATCAATCAAGACTACTACTGGGTGATGCTTAGTAAAACCTTTGATTTTGAGAGTTTGGGGAGAAGAAATCCCAGCCAAATCATGCAACGAGATAACTGGTTCTTCAGGTACATTGTCCTGGTAGTTGTCCTCTTCTTCCTCCTCTGTTTCCTCAAGTGGTGGGGCTTCCTCCAATGAACTATGATCAGTGGCATCAATTTGAAAGAATTTGGGCTCCTTGCATTTATGCTCGGGGGAGTATTTCTCATCATAGTAGTAACACAATCCTTGCTTTCTTCTTTCTGCCATTTTTTCTAGTGACACCTTTTAAACCTTGAGTGTTTGGGTAGTGCTTTGAGCCTGGGTGGGGTGACCCTTGGCTATGAAATTTGGGCGATTACACTGGGCCACTAATGCACGTTATACTTCACGAGCTATCCTGCAAGCATCCAGCCATGAGATAGGGTGTTGTAGTTAGACGTGGGCTTGTATGGCTTCTTTGAGACCACTGACAAAACATTCCAAGTAGAACTGATCATGTAGACCTCCTGTGTGGAAGGCTAAGGCTTCAATGGTTGTAATATATTCATTCATTGTTCCTATTTGTCAGAGATTAGTGGGACGACCCAAAAAGTTAGATTCATGGTAAAAGCGATCCACAAGATATTTTTTGAATGTCTACCAAGTCAAGGGACTTCCATAGCAACGTTGATGCCATTGCCACCATTGCCATCTTTCATTGTCCAAGTACATGCTACCCACGCTAAGTTGAGTCACACCATCCATGAAGTGAGTCAATGTGAAATATTGCCCCATTTTTGTTGTCCATGTGGCCGGGTGAGAGCCATCAAATTTACACATGTCCAACTTGGGTGGTCACTGTTGGGATTGTTGGTGGGTGCCAAAGAGGTGAAGAGACTGACTAGACTCGCCCTCAATGTTTTCATTTCCAATATATGCCTCCATGCGTTCCTCCATCTTGCCCTTTGAGAGTGTTTCATTTAAGTTCTTTAGCTGCAATAGTACATCTTTCAATAGTGATTCAAGGTTGTCGATCCTCTTGGCCATAGCTTGAGCTCTAGTTTGTACCATGCACCGATCCGATGTACTTGAAATTTGGTACTGCCCGAAATTTTTTTGCACTAACAATTGAATGGTACTGCCTTGCTTAGCTCATTGACCTGATTCTTATGGGATAAGTCTCATCGACTTGATTTTTTTTTATACTCCGAATGGAGTTTTACTCCTTGCTTAGGAATACTGCAGTGGCCAAATCCCAGAAAATTCAATGCTACCCAAATTCCTGCGAAAATGATGCCCAGGTATAGGAACCCACACAACTAGTCAGATCTGAATGGTGGATCTGATTTTTGCGATGGCTACAGAGCCCAAACTGCTATATTTGGATGGCGGCTCTGATGGATCTGATAGATCTGAATGGTGGAACTGATTGTTGCTGCTGCAACAAAACTACACCTGCGAGATCTGATCTAGCAAAGATGATGCTTGATCCAAAGATAGAGAAGGGAACTATGGTCTCCATGAGTGTCAGGTGCTATAAATCGAAATATACATAAGGGTCTAACAGTAGTACTCGGCCAAATCTTTCAAGGCATTAACCAAGGAGGATCAGCCGTACCCTTGGTCGTACAACTTGACTACCCTATCGTAAACACGGGTAATCTCCTCGAGTGTTATTCTCGGTGTACTGTAGCAGCAAGACAGTTGATGGTTTATCTATGGTGAGGTTTCAAGGGAGCTAGGGGGCTTCTGATATACCCAGAGGGTACTTGGAAGACAGTCCATGCATGGTTTTATCTAATGTTCTACTACTCGAAGGGGTACCCACAGGGATTACAAGGGAGTCCAACAAGAGTGAGCACCTCTTGTGCTTCCTGCGTACATGCCTCCCCAAATCCACAGGTTTATGTGCTCAACGACAAATCCTGTGGTTTAAAGACACTGGAACATGTCTCTAGCCAAAAAAAAGTTGCTAAGAATTGGAGATCCCACTGTCCCTGGAAAGCGCTCTGATACCACTTGTTATGCTCTTAACCTACAAGACGATACCCGAATACCAAATATGCAAAGAAATATACCCAGGTCATAGAACAATAAGAAATAACAACAGTTATTTTATTATTCAAAAAGCAATGTTCACTTGCCTCTTTGAGGGGGAAACCTCCAATAGAGCTGAGCTCAATTACAAAATAACACACGATGCTCCTCGAGGGGAGTCTCTATCCTTTATATAGGATTCATACATGCAATACCATGGGGAAATACCATGGTTCTTATTAATACCATCTATCTAATACCATGACCCATTTGCAGCTAACTTTGGTCCCTTCATTAAATGCGAGTTAACAACTTACAATTATTAATATGGGCTTTATTGATTCTTTACTTAACTATAACTATGACTCGATCCTATTACATAAATAAGGGGGTTAGGGTTGGACCCCAACAAAGACACATGAAGAAACATGATTACAATGACTTTTTTCTTGTATTTCTAAATTTTCATGTAATGGGCTCCATCGAAAGTAGTCAACATGGGTACTTCTTGGATGTGCAATCAAATTTTGCATCCAATGGGTGATCCCACTCAAAATTTGGGTAAATTTGTAGGGAGATAAGTTTAAAATACAAGTTGAAAATTTAGTTTTTATTTTTATTTATTTTTTTATCATTTTACCTTTTTACTTTGAAGATGGTGAAGCATTCATGATTTCTGAAATCGTCCTTTTCAATCTATTAGTTCTTATAAATTTCATTTTGGTTGTAAATAAAAAATTAAAAAAATTAAGCCACATTTTTGACCTCTAAATTTCTCTAATAACTGCAAAATGTGTAGGAATTTGGTTGTCCCAATTTATTAAGACTACAATATAAGAAACCCCAACTTCTATATACTACAAAATGTGATGACCAATAAGCAGGAAGTGAGGGAACTAAGGAAATAAAGGAGTGTCAAGTGATACAAATCACGATATATGTTAGGGGTCTAACAATAATACTCGACCTAATATTTCTGTTGAAAATGCAGCAGGAAAATCCTAATTTAATCAAAATTGAATTAGAAGAAATTTCAATTTCAATTTTAGGAGAATACTTGGAGGTAGTGATAACAACGGTGAGTACGTGAAAGTGATAAATACAATGTTTTCTTAAGGATCTCAAAAGTGATAACAACGGTGAGTACGTGATGAATGAGTTTAAAAAAAATTGTGCAAAGGAATGCATTCGAAGAGAGTTGAAAGCACCTTATAACCCACAACAGAATGGGGTGGCTAAGAGGAAGAACATATATCTTGTGGGTTCACTCATGTATTTGGTGAACACATGACCAGACATGTCTTATGCAATTAAACAACTTATTCAAGCCATGGTTAAGCCAACCAAACTGTATTGGAATACAAAAAATCATGTGTTGAAATACCTCAAAGGCATTACTCAGTTTTCTCTTTGGTACAGATGAACAGAAGGAGTGAAGTTACAAGGCATCATATATGTACATTAGGAGGGGATTCCATTAGATACGAAGATCACTTAAGGAGGGTTTTTAGTGTTGGGTCAGTAGCAGTTTCGTGGTACAATAGGAAGTAGATATTTGTGGCACTCAACTTAGTGGAAGCAGAATATATGGTTACAAGTCCAGCATCATGTCAGGTTATCTAGATGAGAAAGATTATTATTGGGTTATTTGGTCAAAATATGGATCCTACAGTGATTTACTATGACAATCAAATTTGTATCAAACTCTCTCAGGATCCATTATTTCATGATCGATCCAAGCATATCAAGATCTAGTATCACCATCTACAAGATTTTGTGGAGAGGATGATTATGTTATTGTAGTACATTTTAACAGAGGAACGAGATGCAAATATTTTGACAAAGGCTTTGTTGAGAGGAAAATTCGAGTTCCATAGAAGCAAGATTAGGGTATCTAATAATCCATTTCTTGTTGAGAGGGAGTGTTGAAAATGCAACAAAAAATCCTAATTTAATTTTTCCTTAATTAAATTGGGAAAATTTTCAATTTCAATTTCAACATAATACTTGGAGGTATTTAACTTAGGACATAGATCTTGTCACTCAGTTAACTCGGTAAATTCAAGTTGGAGACACCTGAGTTTAGTTCTACATGATTGATTTCTAATTTATAGCAATTTATTTCAGTTAATTTTAGTTATCGTCAGCGTAACTAGTTCTCACTGTTAGTAGAACTAGTGGAGGTTTAGTCAAGTGTGCGTAAATTTTTTCACATTGAGTAATCATCCAATTAACTAATCCATCAACCTAAATTAATTTATGCATGCAAATAATTTGAGTTACCTAGTTGAGATTGGCATTTAAGGGCAGTGTACTATCATTTGTAGAATTTTCCAAGTTGTACAGGTGGTGCATGCAGTCAAAGAAGGGCCTAAAAGAATTGCACAATTATCAATGAGTAATTCCCCAAATTAATATGGGGTTAAGTCCTCATCAAATAATGCAACGAAATAGGAGCTTGACGGCCTAAGAAATTAGCTAAGTATTGGATTGAGTCAATCTGTAAGGCACTGAGATAAATTACACTAGTGGAGAGGTTTCTCAAGCTTGATTAAGCATTGTATTTCTTCTCTATTCTTTCATTAATGCAATATAGATAGTAAAGGGTTTTGAGGAGTTTCTTTCCCCAAATAAATATCTGTGTATTTGTGTTGAATCCTGATGCATGTTAATGATTTTTGTTCTTGATCGTGATTTGTTTTCCGTAGATGAGTAGAGTAGCTTCAAGTCTTGTGATCTAGTAAATCTCATGAGCTATTTTGAATCTACACATTAAATTTCTACACTTTTTGAGTGCTAAATAAGGAGGATCCACCATGTCCTTAGTTGTACTACCCAATTACCCTAGGTATGGATTTGGATCTCTTCAACTACCAAAATTAACTAAGATCTTTTACTTCTATGATTTTAGCAGAATTGCATGTGAAAGAGCATGAAAAAACCACATGTGCATGTGCATGTTTTAAGGAAGAGGAAACATAATGATAGTCATCAAATCAAAGAACACAAACACATTGATAACGAAGTTCACCTAGTGTGGGTTACGTCTCCAGGCCCAATGCCAAGAGTGGGGAGGTTTCTTCATTAAATGTTGCAAGATGATATTGATGTAAATGGTATATTATTTGTAATTACAAGGATAAACTCCCTTAACTAAATGGCATGTCTCTCCATGACACGTTCTCCTATAGAAACTCTCACTCATATGGGCCCTCCTTTAGCATGACAAGCTAATAAATTCTCACATGACATGGCATACAAGTATCCTTAAACATAATGGTAACAAGGATCTCAACAACGAAATCATCATCTCAACAAATAAAAAGAAAAACATAGCATAACTCCATCATATACCTCCACTTTAGGAGATGGCCTAAAAAAGCAAAGTTTAGTTGACAAAATGGACTACACCATTAAATTCGTGGTGTGAAATCATGTCAAACAACTATAGACTTGGCCCCTTTACTACATCTTCAAAATCTACATCCTTGGGAATCTTGAAGATTGTTGGGCCTCATTTTTGTCTCATTTTTTCACTCAAAATCTCTCATGCTACTGTTTGATTAAATGATTATTGTTGCAAGTATTTTTTACTTCTTTTGTTTTAACGAGTTTAAAATGTCATTAATGGAAGTTTAATAAAGGTTTGTATGTTGCAGGTTAAAGTTGATTTGATCATGTTTTGAATGTACACTTACCTGCCTACACTGTGCAACATATTCCTACACCAATTCAGTTCTTATAGTATGCCTGCACCAGTGCAATTAGCGTGTCTGCACTAATGCAAGTTTTACAGCGTGCCTCCACCAATTTGGGGCTTTCATAAATTGACACATTTTTGGGAGAATCTGAAAGAGGTTTATGATCAAAATGTCATTAGAAAACTTTCACATGAGCCAAGACACACCCAGCTCATACATATTATATTTAGATAATAATTAATGCTACAACCCCGAATTGGTAGCAGTTTCCAAACTGCATATTTACACCTCGATTTCCGCATCGGTCATAGTGAATATCATAATTTTGAAACATGGGTTTTTCTCCCAACATAGGAAATTGAGTAAGCCTTGGTCCATTTTCCAAAATTCATAATGGTTAAGGAGATACAAAGGGGGTTTTGGAGGAAGTTTGTTAAAAATACCAACTTTTCTATAATTCTAGAAAATGCCCACATTTGGGAAATTCGTGGTAAATTTCCATTGTTTGAGTAGGGAAATAGTTGTACTGATATTCTATTAATGATAATTAGTTGGGATTCATTCCCCATGATTTTTGCAAAGGATTGGCTTGTTTTGTGCCAATTTTGGTATGTAAAAAGACTATAAAAGAAGAGCTATGGCTCCAAGCCTAGCTAATTAATTAGTCAATCAATTAAGAAGAGGGCAGAAGCACGCACAGGCAGGCACAACATAGAAGGGAGGAGAAGTTGTTCCAATGTAGAAGCACATGGATTTTAGTGTGGAATGCTTCTCCTACTTGTTGGGATTATCCAATGTCTACATTATGTAAAAGATTGTTGCTTTAGTAATTAATTGAAGCATGTTTTGTTCATTTATCTATCTATTTATTTTCTACACTTAATGATCTATAATCCTGTGTAAATTAGCGCACTTAAAGAGGGTGCGCGTTGGTTGGGTTGGCCGCCAGACCAGCTCGGCACCACTCTACATCTTTTAGCTAGAAAGCATTTAATTTATTTCTTTACTGTGTGAATTATATTTATTTGGTTTCAGTGTCTTTCCTTAATTAAGTTGATGATTTAATCTGCTACAACATTTTATTTACAGTTTTAGAATTAATTTCCTTTTTTCTGCAAATTGTTCTTGTACTTAAATTATTTTTTTATTTTGCTTGCATGAAAGATATTTCTTTATAAACATCACACCCTCCAGATTGACTAACTGGCTTATGCTAAGAATTCTTTTCTCTGGTCGGTAATTCTTCGGTCTATGCTTTGATTGCGTTCACCTTACGCATTTAATAATTATGAAATGGTGAAATCATCTAATCATTAACTCATGCATCATTAAAGCAAAAATCACATATAATTTTATCTAAAAGTTGTGATTCTTATAACCAACACCAACATGTAAGGGAAATTGCACTATGATAAATGCTTAATTAATATTATGGTTTCCTTTATGGTTATTGTTCTTACACATAATTAGTGCAAGCAGGTTGTTGTAGAGAATTAGTGCAAGTAGAATGTTACACAGAATTAGTGCAAGGATATTGTTCCACAAAATTAGTGCGAGCAGAATTAGTACAGGCAGAATCAGTGCAAGCAGAATATTTTGAATTTATTCCAACATTTATGGTCTTTTCATTATTGTGTCGGCACCGCTTCATTTCTAGTTATGATTTCCCTTCTGTTTGCTTGCAATTAGAATTTCCTTTCGTATTGATTTCTTTTACTTTCCCGCGTGCTTTTAATTGTTTGGATTTGTGTTTCTCAAACTATTGTATGATTAAATTTATTTTAGAGATTAATTGCAATATATATACTAGAATTTGTTTTGCAGGTTACCTAGGACTCTCTCAGGTATTTCTAATGCTGCATCTCGAAGTTCACGAACTCTCCGAATTGACAAATTGTTACACTAAAAATTGTCACCATGACTATCTGCAGTTAATATGGCTCCATAAATAGTCATATTATCCTCCTTGTCAAGCCTAATACCTCTGCTCTCCATGTCAAACTTCAAGAAAGAGAGAAATTCAATAAAAATCATGTTTATCTCTGGGTACGCAGGTTCTCTCTACCTTGCCTGCGTGTACGCATCCCAAGCTCATTGTACCTGCGTACTTGTACGCTCTGTAAATCAAGGGATGGGTGCGTACTCCTGTAAAGGTCAAAAGGCGCGAGTTTCATCTTAAAAAAGTTACTTGTGGTCACTTCTAGAGCTTTCTAGAAGAGTGTTTGACGTGTATTGAGCGCCTCCAGATGGTTCATGCATCCCTATGATAGAGTAACTTATCCCATCAAGAGAGGAGCTACCCCATCCAAAAGAGGGAGTATCCCATTGATGTTGGACCTGAATAACTTCCTCTAGAACACTATAAATACAGGAATTGGGCCAAAGGAGGGGAGGTTGAAAGCTGAACATTCCAAAGGGTAGATGCTGCTGGAATTAGGACTTCCATTGTAAGCTTGTGAGGAGAGATTACCATCCTTTCTTGTTTCATTTGGAAGTGGGTGAGCTTGTCAAAGTAGAGGAAAACTCTTGCCGGACCCTGGGAGGAACTTGCACAACACCAAGGCTGAGGTTGTAATGGTTTCTTTTTTGTTTCCTTAATACAAATAAGTCCATTCTTCTCAATGATTTGTTGTTAATGAATTGTTTCATATACTCCTTGGTCTATATGTTGAATATGCTTTGTTTTATGGAATATTCGGGTGTTATGTAATCGTTTGATTGTTAGTGTACGCAGGTTTCGAAGTGAAGGAGGAGCTCATCTGGATCGACGAGGCTAGACTGCTACAACGAGCGTTGGACTTCAGGTAGGATCGAAAAACACTTGGTTTCTCATATGATAATGCATGTTTAGAGAATGATTGCTCTTAATTGTCTTGTTTGTCACTATAGAGTCTTAGACTCCTAGGGAGGTTAGTTTTGTCAACAAAAATAACTCTTTCCGCATGACAGATATATAAGATTGTGAGATTTTGTATCATTAAAATATTGAGGCATGGCATATGGTTATTTTTTTCTTTTAACAAGGTCAGGTAGTTGATACATTATCAAAAGCTTTGTTGGAGCAAGCTCCTATTACAAACGACTGTAAAATGATAAACATCTCAGCCATGAGATAGGAACATAGTCCCTTCTCCTAGGCTGGTGTTCAAGACTTCATGTATTTTTGTGAATATTCTAGTGTACTGCCTAATAAACTGACCTACTAGAAAGAGAAATTTACATGTCATAGATTCTCTAACAGTTTTTCATGGCTTGTAGACTGTTTCCTCCTGAGTTGGCTGGTTCTTCTTTTCATATTTGACCGAGTTCTCTCCTTCATTGCTAGTGCTATTTTTTTTGTAATATGCCACTGTGATTCCATTTGATTTGTTTTCTTGTTCTTCCTTTGGCTTTGTGTTCTGCCCTTGTGTTGGTACCATTCCATTGCCATCTTTTTCTTCTAGAAACACCATCATTTGTCTATCTTTTTCTTCCATAGACCCCTCATATCCATCGAAATTGATTAATTAATAGCATTATAGTTGTTAGTTTACATTAAAGTTAATTTGTGAATTTGTATGTTAGAAATTAGGAATTTTCAACAAAAAGATTACAGGATGTCATAACTTCCTGTAAATGGTTTATGGTCTGACACGTGGCATGACAGGTAAGCAAAAGCAATGGATAGGAACGAGATCTGGAATGTACATGCATGGTGAAAAATCGATTCAAAGCAAATCAAAAGCTCATGGTTATGCGGTCAATGCTAGTCAAACCCAACCTTTTTGGTCACTAAGGCAGCAAAAAGCCATGGTTTCCCAAACCGGTTTCGTTTTGCTTTTGGAAATCGGTTTAGATTAGAAAGGACCAAAAATCACTCTTTTGTAAAAGCAGAAACATCTGCTTAATGAATGTACATTCGATTTAGATAGGGACAAGCAGATAAAGACTGTGTATTGTTTTTGTTTCAACGATTATGATTACGATTGTTATCTCTGTGTATTGTTCCAAAACAGAACTCTTGTATGTGATTGCAATCTTTAGAACTTAATTACAGTTACCGTGTTACTCCAACAATGTTTACACATTAATACTCTCGATGCTTGAGGTTACTTCAGTGTGCCATTGAAGCGTGGACGGGCCCTGCGTGGATTGGTATAGTGTTAATTTCATTTCCATAGCGTTTTTAAATTCGAGTAGTGTGCATAGTGTTTAGTGTTATTTTCATGTCTGTGATTTTATCGATTTAATTAGAAATTCTTGCAAATGGTATTTATGGTGATAGCTTAAAGATTTGATTGTTAGATTGCTGAACCATATCTTGTAAGAGATTTGATCCATCGTTAGATTTTAAAGCATCTCCATAGACTCTGTTTTCATGCATTTAAAATTCAGTGTGCTTTTGATTTTTCATGAATGCTTAAGTGTTAGCTAGAAAGAGATTTTGTGCATAACATCCTTGTAAGGGGATTAAAAACTCAGTCTAGCAATACACTGTATCTTTAGGACAGTTAGATAAATTAGGTGATCTGAGTGTTAAGGTGAGAGGAAACATATTTTAACCTCCTGTAAAGGAGTGTTGTAGCCTGTCACAGTAAACACTTAGTTAGGGATCCTTTTATGTCTATAGACTTTAGACACGTGCCTCTAAGTTTACCTACCTTGGTTGATAGTAAATCTAGTCTAATCTAGCACCCTAGATTGGCCACTACATTTTGGCGCCGTTGCCGGGGAGGCGCAGTTAGAGGATTTCGAAAAAAAATCAAAATATAAAAAAAAATTAAATAAACAAAAACACAACATAGATTTGATTTTAATTGTCACTTTAGAAGTCATGTTTGCTTATGCCTAGATCTAGAGATAATAGAGGTAGATTCATAAAAACCCCCCATCCAAAAACTAACCTACCACCAGGAGCAGACCCTTTGGGAAAGACTGAACACACAACACTAGCTGAGAAAATCACCATACAAAAATTAGAGGATAAACACAAATCATGCCAAAGACTTACACTTATTGAGAGACAAATCCTATTGGCACACGAATCTCAGAAGAAACATCTCCCTGAATCTTCTACAAAGAGAGAAAGTAGAAAAATAACTCAACAATCTCTAGAACAACTCTTTGGAACGAGTGACACCGAACAAGCAATTAAATCACCAGAGGAATCTATAAAATGGCTGAGGAAGGAGGAGGATCAGCAAGAAGACCCACTCCTGAATAACAACAAGATCAAAGAGAGGAGGAAGAGCCAACCTTTAAATTTCCTATCCACGAACCAAAAGACAATCATGACGAGGAAATAAAAATGAAAAACATACCTCCTTCTGTGTTACCAAACTTTTATGGCATGGCTTCAGAAGACCCAGATTAATTCTTGTTTGAGTTTGCCATTGTATGTCGAACATATGGTTACACAGATGATGCCCATAGGCTTAGACTCTTCCCAACAACATTAAAGGCATCAGCACTAAGATGGTTCATGGGACTTGGTGAGCATGCAATAACTG
>APFE031159139.1:0-23901 GCA_000404065.3 Pinus taeda | reverse complement strand
CGCTACTACAAGCCATAAAAGACATTCCCATATATACTAAAGCCATCAAAGAACTGTGCCTTAAAAAGCCTACTAGGAAAAGAGTTGATCCACAAACCATTCATGTTATTGGACATTTAGCTTGCCTTATGACAAACACCATTTCAATGGAAAAGTATGTTGATCCTGGTATTCCCAGAGTCACTACAATCATTAACAACATACATATTCCAAACACCTTAATTGACCTTGGGGCCACAATAAATGCGATGACTCTTGAAACCATGAAAACACTCCAGCTCACAAACTTGCAGCACACAACAATTGTTCTAGAACTCGCTGATAGGTCTAAAGTGATTCCTGAAGGGATTTTGAAGGACATAATTGTTTCACTGGACTCTTGGGAGTATCCAGTGGACTTTTTAGTTCTTCAGCCAAAATCCAATTTAGGAAGACATCCTATCATCCTTGGTAGACCATGGTTAGCAATTGTTGATGCATTCATAGGATGTAGATCGGGTAATATGATCATTTGACGAGGAACTGAAAGAAAACAACTCACTCTTTACCCATCAGCACAATCACCAGCAGTAGCACACAATTTATGGCTTGATGATAAATACAATGATAAGGCAGAAGTTCAATCTATTTTTAGCATCAACCAAATCTATGATTTTCAAGAACATAATAATGATGATTTGGTAGTGATCAGGAGCTCAGGACCAAGTGTCGTAAAATGGTCAAAAATTAAAGTGCTCAGAACTAGTTCAAACCTAAACGGCCGGATAGAGATCGTCCTCCTGATTCTGGCACCGCAAACGGTTCGAAAAACGGTCTCCGTATGCAGAAGTTATGCCAAAACAAAATCACCCAATGACTCTTAATTTTTTAATTTTTTTCAAAAAAATAAAATAGAATATACTTTTTTGGGCAGTGAATGGCAAGCTGCCACGTGGCAGGCCAAGAGGCCGCCACGTCGCCCAAGGTGACATTAGCATTAATGGGCACATATATTTAAAAATTTGGTCGGGTTGTGAATCAAACCCATGACCACTTAAACATCATTATACCACTTACCAATGCACTAATGGTATCAGACTTGATATGGTGGTGGAGTTAATAAAATTAAAAGGTTTAACTTCCATTTGGGAATGAAGGGGGCCAGCCCCCATTCCATATGCCCTTACCCTCAAAACCGTGGGCCTTACCATAACCGCCGACGCCATAAACAATGGTCACCGCCCTTTGAAACGTGGTCACATTCCCGTAAGTTGGGGGTAACACGTAAGTTTAACTGACAGTTCTTAAAGGTAGGCACAGAATCCTATGCAGAACCGTCGAGCCCAAAATCTCGTTCACATGCACAGTTATGACAAATGGATAACCGATGGTCAGTTAGCGGCGGAATTGGCGGAGCGCCAAAATTGGCGGGCCTATCTGGACTCTAATTAAAGTTAGCTGGAGTCTTTTTAGGACCAGCTGGTAGTTGTGAGTAAATAGCCATAACTTTGGCTAGGAAAGTCCTTTTTGGATGATTTTTTTTTTTTTTTGGGTCCCTTCAACCTTCTGAAGCCATTGGAATAGGTTTCATAGCCATCTGAGATCATTTGTAGGTGTTTTTGCTTCGTGGAAGTTCCAGGAGCCACCAAGGCCAAATCAGTTTGGGAGTTGCAATGGGAATTTTGCAGCCATTGAATGTGGAACAAAGGTCACTTCTGAAGGCTTTCAGCATTTTGAATCCATTTCTACAGCTCGTTTTGCCTGTTGAGGCATTCTTCTCACTGTTTAGCTTCAGGGAAGCTTTCAGGGCCACTAGGGCCATTTCAGTGCTTGAGCTATTTGGGGGCTGTGTTCATCCATTTTTGGTGATTCCAAAGTTTATGTCTACTATTTTCGACCTTTTGAGTCTAATGGCAGAGATTTCAGAACCAACTGAGGTCATATTCACCTCGAAATTCTCCATGCAAGTTTAAAGGGCCACTAGGGCCAATTGGGGAAAGTACTCTATCAGGTACAATTTCACTATTTAGTGCTTGGGAAAGAGCATGTTTAGCTAATTCCTATCTTCTGATTCTGTATTTACAGTCAAATCTGTCTTTTGAGACACTAATATTCTTGTATTAGCCTTTGTAGCATTTTTAATACAAAAGGACAAGCCTAGTTGGAGAGGCTTGGTCCAATAGATGTAGCCTAGAAGGGGTGAACTACTTTATCATTTTGATGTCTTTATTTACTGAAGATGATATGCTAAACAAAACTGATATAAAGTGTTAAACAACAAATATACATAACTTGCATACACACATAATCACCTATTCAGCTGGCAGAAAGTTATTTGTCTTATTCCGCAAGACATCAAACTTCAAGTATGTGTATGTCAAAGACTTCTAAGTGTTTACTTTGTTATTTCTTTAGGCAGAGCCTGTAGAGGGCCAAGGTAGCCTCTAGAACTCATCCTCTCTTTAGAGGTGACATGTCCGGTGAATGCCCCTACAGTCTATCTCTGTATAAGAAATAAGAAGTTTTCACCTTTTTAGAGGTCACTTGGAGTGTATAGCTCACCTTTGAAATTATGGGAAATGGATACCTTGCACCCTTAAACAAGTACATTCCATTTTCAGATCAGGTAGAATTATTCCTTTCTCAACCTGATGTTTCCGAAGAATTGAGAAATGACCAATACCATGCTGCAGATGAACTTTTGGCACAAAATTTTCAGGAAACATGCACCATTCATTCTTTGAAAACAACATTTCACAACATTTTTCCTATCCAATCTATCACAAACACGCAGAGCAAGACCATAGAGATTAGTCCAGGAAAAACTTTGAATATTGGCACTCACCTAGACTCATCTCAGGAAGAGAAATTGATTCAATTATTGAGAAAATACCAGAAAGCATTTGCTTGGGATTACACCGATATGCACAGAATTCACCCTGAAACATGCACTCACGATATTTATACAGATAGTAATATCAAACCAGTGAGGCAACCGCAGAGATGAATGAACCCCATGCTTCAGGATATTGTTAGAGAGGAATTACAAAAACTTTTGAAAGTCAATTTTATCTATCCTATCTCTCACAGTCAGTGGGTATCCCCATTGGTAGTAATGCCCAAGAAAAATGGTAAGTGGAGGATTTGTGTTGACTACAGACAATTGAACAAAGCAACCCTCAAAGATTATTTCCCACTACCATTTATTGACCAAGTGCTAGACACATTAGCTGGGAAATCATCATTTTCTTTTCTTGATGGTTTCAGTGGCTATAACCAGATTAGGATAGCCTTAGAGGACCAGGACAAAACCACTTTTACTTGTCCTTGGGGCACCTATGCTTATAATGTTTTGCCATTTGGACTTTGCAATTATCCAGCTACATTTCAGAGAGCTGTATTAGCCATTTTTGCTGATTTAGTTCATGATTGTGTTGAAGTTTATATGGATGATTTTTAAGTGTATGGTGATTCATTTGAGCATGCATTAACGACTCTTGAAAAAGTTTTGAAGAGATGTATTGAAGCTAATCTGTCCCTGAGCAACGAAAAGTGTTTTATGATGTTAAATGAAGGGATAGTATTAGGACACTATATTTCTTCTCAAGGCATTAAAGTTGATCCATCAAAAATCTAGATCATTGTCAATTTGCCAATTCCGAAGACTCAGAAAGAGGTAAGAAGTTTTCTTGGGTATGCAAGCTATTACAGAAGGTTTATTGAACATTTTAGTAGAATACTTTACCTTTGTTTAAGCTTCTAGCCAAAGATGCACCTTTCAACTAGAATGATAATTGTCAGTAAGCATTTGAAACACTCAAAGAAAAGTTATCAACCACACCAGTCTTAAAAGGACCTAACTGGACATAACAGTCAGGGAAGAGGGCTGAGATAATGGGAGGGGCAGATGGAAGGTGTGGATGCTCAGAGGGGCTTTACGCTGCAATGGGTCGCTAAGTGGAGGGAGTGAAGGGAATGAAGGGATATGGGGTGATCGAGCAGGGTAAGAAGAGGGGAGGGGGCTTAAAATGAAGTTTGCATGCTTAGCAGAGGTAATACGGTGGGCTATTATAGAAGGAAGGAAGGGGCTATGGAACCAAAGTAGCACTATACTAACCTGGAAGGTGAAGATTTCTTCACTGAGGTTGCTTCTGCGGTTTTTGTGAATGCCCCCTCTGTTATAGTGCTCTAACGCCGCCTGAAACCTGCCTTCAATGAAATAGTTTGCAACGTGGTTCTTGTGACCATGATTGAAATCTTCCTTCCTACTATTTCTCATACTAGAGTCTGAAGTTTCATGGTTTTTCCTTTGCATTCCCGTGATTTCCTGGCTGTTACTGCAGTGATGTATCCTTTGTTGCTTTTTGACTGTTGTTTTCTTTTATTGCTTTTATCCCTGTGATTTTTGCTTCATTTTGGTGAGCTTTATACTTGTGCTTTTTGTTGTTCATTAAGGAACATAGCTGTGATATTCTTCCTGGTTTTCACGAACATGCCCTTCATTTTTTTCCACTGCTTGGTTTGCAAAATGATCCCCCTGTTGATTGTGAATTCTCAAGACATGTCTGAAGATTACATTGCCAAAGCCTTCCAAGTTCTTCCTGATTCTTCTAAGAAATGTTCATGAACTCATTGGTTGGGTTTTTGTTTCTTGCCATTGCCTCTATTATTATGGTTGAGTCTCCTATTATGATAGGATTTTGAGTTTCTCTATTTTTTTATTATTATTCTTGTTCTCATCAGCAAGTTGTATGCTTCTGCCTTATTATTTGATATTTGTCCTAATCCCCATTCATATGTGACATTTTCTTCCCATCAGGATCTAGGATTATCCCCCCCTGCCCTTGCCTTTCCCAGGTTATGCTTTGAGGCCCCAGCAAAGTATAGACAATATCTATTCTGATTTTTCCTCCAGTTTGTCAATTCCTCTTCACTCATTCTTATTTTCCATGTATTTCCTGAGTTTATCTTCTTGTGTCATTTTTGTCCATTATTATTTATTATGGCTTTGTTGAGCCAATCTCGCTCTTCCTGTTGAAGAGTGTTATAATCTGTTGGAGTTGTTCCATTGACATTGAGGATTTCAGAAGTTAATCCCCACTTTTTTGAGAGGGTCTTCCCTATCCTTGGAATTTGGTTTTTGAAAATGCACTTATTTCGTGTCAACCAAATTTTCCAACATAGAACTACTGGAATGCACTTCCATATTCTCTGAATTGTGACTTTCTTCTTTGTTGTGTATGGATAGGCCCTCTCAAGGGTCTGAAGAAAATCCGACAAGGGCTTTTCAAATTTTTTTCTTATTTCCAATGGACTTATCAACTGTTGCCAACATTCTTTGGCAAAGGTGCATTCTTGGAATAAGTGTTGAATATTTTATTCAGCCTGCATGCATAATGGACATCGTGTTGGGCCTTGAAAGCCTTTTTTTTAAGTTTTCACTGTTCAATATTGTCCCTTTTAAAAGAGTCCAGATGAACATTTTGATCTTAGGCAGACTTTATGATTTCCATTCTATTTTCCAAGAATCCCAATCTTGTTGATTTGGTTGTTCTTGAAGGATTTTATATCTAGTCCTAATTGTGTAATGTCCACCGCTTGGGTCCCAGAGCTAAGCATCTTCCTCATCAAATTGGATTGGCGCTGCCCCTTTTAGGAGTTGCCTGATTTTGCTCCATTGCCCTTCCAGATCTGCTGGAATTGCTAAGCTTTTCCAATCTTGCCACTCCTTTTGATTCCATAAAGATATAGAGTGTAAAGTATTGAAACCTTTATCTTTCATCCACTCTTGTATGTCTTCAATTTCTGGATGAGTATGCAGTGGTTCTTTTCCCATGATTCTATCCTCCCAAATTGAAATTGTTTTTCCATTGCGTGGGATTTTAGAAATATATATACTCTTTAATGGAATTGTTTTTTTAACCAGCTTCCATACTTGGGTACATTGTCTTATTGGGATATTTCCATTAAGCAGTCTTTTCCTAGTGCCATCCATATATTTTGATATAAGAGTCTTTTTCCACCAGCTCTCTTTTCCTGTAATTAGTCTCCATACTATTTTCATTCCCAGTGCTGCATTCATAAGCTCAGGTATCTGTATTGATAGGCCTCCTTGTTCGTAAGGTAGTACTACTTGCTCCCACTTGACTAGGCTAAATTTTTTGTTTTCTTGCTTCCCCCCTCCCACAAAAAGCTTCTGAAGACTAGCTCCATTTGTTTGTGAGCACTTGTTGGGGCCATGATTATGGCATATTGGTAGATAGGTAGTGCTACAAGGAGTGCTTTGATTAGAATAACCCTTCCTTCCACATTCAGCCACATCATACCCCAGCTTTGTATTTTGTTTTTCATTTTTTCAAATTTTCTTAGTCCATATTTCTTTCTTTATGTTCTCTTTTGAGATTGGAAGTCCCATATAAAATAAGTGTGTCCATTTTTCGTGTACAAGGATGTCGAAGATTTGTAAGATGCTTTGCATAGTTCTAGGAGGGGTATTCCATCCATATATCCTACATTTTGTCTTATTTAATAGCCCACCTGAAACTTGTAAAAAATCATCCAGAACTTTTTTGAACCTCCTTGCTATTATTGTTGATGCCCCTCCCAGCAACAATGTGTCATCAGCAAAGAGTGAGTGGTTTATTGTTTTCACTCCTTTTGTTATTCTGATCCCTATGATATTTCTTTCCTTTCTTTTATTTTCCAGAGCCCTGTTTAGTGTTTTTGCCATTATAATATATAGGAAGGGGGAGAGAGGACAACCTTGCCTAAGGCCTCTTGTGCTTTGAAAGAAATCACTGGGCCTTCCATTTATGAGGGGGGCAATCCAAGGAGTAGAAATGCATGCCTGTATGACTTCCACTATTTCTCTTGAGAAACCAAGTTTCTGGAGGACTGCCATTAGATATGGGTGACTGACCCTATCAAATGCATTTGACATATCTAGTTTTATTATGAGGCCTTTTTCTTGCCTTAGCATACTGGAGTGTACCGCTTCCTGTACAATAATTACATTATCTATGATTTGCTTGTTGGGCACGAATCCTCCTTGATTTTTAGATATGATTATTGCAAGTACTTCCTTGATTTTATTTGCAATTATTTTTTTTATTATCTTATACGATGAATTGCAGCGAGAGATAGGGCGAAACTTGTTGAAAGTTGAGGGGTTTGCTTCCTTTGGGATTAGAGCAACATAGGAGGATATTGTGTTGCCTCTTTTTTTTTTTTGAAAACATTATTCACCATTCTTAATAAATCCTTTCTGAAGGCATACCAATGAAATCAGTAGAATCCTATTGTGAAACAATTTGGCCATGGGGCTTTGTGCGGATGTAGGCTCCAAATGGCCGCCACTACTTCTTCTTCTGTGGGATCCTTGCATATTGTTGCATTTTGATCTTTTTATTTTTTGTTTTTGTGTGCTTTAAGAAATCTTCACTTTCAGCCATTTCTTCTTTGGTTGAAAGTAAGCTTTTAAAGTGCTAATAGGCTGCTTTTTTTAGTTCCTCCGCTCCTTTGACCTCTTGGCTTTCAACTTGAATTTTTTCTATTTGGTTTCTTGTTCTTCTTATCTTCATTGTGTCATGGAAAAATGATGTGTTTTTGTCCCCTGCCTTCAGCCACAAACTTTTGGATTTCAATATTGCCTCTTCTTCTTCTTTCCTGTTTTCCCTATATATTTCCCAAAAGATTTCCTTCTCTCTTAGATAATCTTGCTTGCTTTCTTCTTTGTTTTCTTTTTCAGTTTGCATGCTGTCCATTTTCTACTATAACTGTTTTTCTTTTTTTTTGCTCTTGCCCATTCCTTTAATTTGATTCTTGCAGTTTTTAATTTTGTTTCCCAAATATACTGTGGTGATCCTATTACTCTTGTCTCCCATGCTTCCTTGGCTAATGCACTAATTTCTTTGTTGTTGTCCCAAATTGAGCTGTATCTAAATAGGAGTGGACCCTGGTTATCCATTTTTCCCATGACTATTATCACCGGTTTATAGTCAAATGCTATGGTATGTAAAATTTTTGATTTTATGGAGTTATGCACTGCTGCTATGTTTTCTTGTATCAGAATTCTATCGAGCCTTTCTTTTATGTTATTTTTGCCCACTCTTTTATTGCTCCAAGTGTATTTCCCATTGTTTAGCAGGATATCTATCAAATTGTGTTGTTCCATTATTTCTTCTAGAGTATCCCTGGATGGGTCTATGTGATATGTTACTCCAATGTTTTCTTCTATGCTTCTTACCAAATTTAAATCTCCTCCCAGTATTATTTTCCCAGCTTGCACTTCTTTTAGTGCTTCTTTTAAGGTGTCCTAGCATTGCTCTTTTTCCTTGTAGTGATTTGGGGCGTATATATTTATGACAATGTACTTCTCTTTTGTAATGATTTACATTAGATCCGTTTGGATCCAGTGCTAATTTTTTTTGTATTTTATTAATTCCCAAGTTCCTTTTTTTCCATATTATGCATATACCTCCTAACGCTCTTGTTGCCTGTATTGCTTCCCCTTCATAATTATTATTATTATTTTATTTAATTTATTTATTTATTTTATTTTTATTTTTATTTTTATTATTATTATTATTATTATTTATTATTATTATTATTATTATTATTATTTTTTTTTTTTTTTTTTTTTTTTTTTTTTTTTTTTTTTTTTTTTTTTTTTTTCCAGTTCTTGGTTGTTTGTTTTTGTCTCCTGAATCATAAGGATGTTTGGGTTTTCTTTTGCCATAATGTCTCTTGTGGCATTTTCTTTCATGGACGATCCCATTCCTCTGCAATTCCAGGAGACCACTATCATTATTTGCTTGTTGGGTGGTGCATGGCTCTTTCCCTCTTTCCTGGCTTTTTTCATTGTTTCTTGTACTCCTTCCTAAGAAGGCTTCCATAGGTTGTTGTGTTTCTAATGCCATTTCCTTTGTTGCTGCTTCATCCCTGATTTCTTTGTTTGTCATTCTTCCTTATTCTTTTTGGTATTCTACATTTGGGGGTACTTCCTTTGACTGCTTTTTGGTTAGGATTCTGTCTACTAAGGGGGGTGGGGAGGGGGGATTGGGGTTACGTTGTGGGGATCTAGATCTGGATCTGGATCTTGGTCTAGGGGATGGGGGGGCTGAAGGATCCAGAGGCTCAAAAGGGTTAGGGCTAGCAAGCAGGTTATTAACTTCTGGTGAAGGAGGATGGAGATCAAAGGATGTGGAGGGCTGCGAGGAAGATAGATTTGGTTGTTTGTGGAATGTCTTCTTTCTTTTAACCTGTTCCCATTTGTTTTCCAGTTCTTCACTGTTTTCATTTTCATTTTCTTCTTTTTTGTACATCTATTTGCAAAATGACCGTATTCATGACATACCTTGCATTTGAAAGTGATTTGTTCATAATCCAGCTCTTGTATGTGTGTCCATTGGTCCACTTTGATTTTGATGGCTTCTGGTAGCCCTTTCCCAAGATCCTTTTCTACATAGATTATGGCGCATGCATGCATATTTTCATTTGGCTCGCACTTGTCTATATATTTCCCAACTGCATTTCCTACGGCTTTGACTGAATCATCCCCCCAACAGTGAAGGGGAAGGTGTGGCAGTCTGACCCAAATGGGGACGACATTGGGAACATCCATTTCAAGGTCGAAATATGGTGTCCATATGTTTAGATACAAACCCCTAGTATACATAAAATAGGGTCCATTCCTAAATATCAGATCTTGATCCTCCTTGGTTTCAAAGTGGAAGGTGTAGTAACCTCTTCCACAGAACCTGATTGATATTTTCCCATCTATTGACACGGTCCAGTTCCTTTCTACCCAATTTTGCACAGTTTTGGGCGATGGCCATAACCCAATGAATTGCCTCACTAATCCAAGCTCCACCAGAGAAAGTGTTGCTCTACGTGGAAGGGCAGGAGGGAGTGAGATTTCAGGAATATCTTCCAATATTTTAACAAACTTAATGACTGATAGTATGTTCTTCGTTGAGCCCATTGTAGAAATGAGAGAGGCAAAATCTTTTGTTGTTCCTTCATTTTCTTGTTGTTGATATGAAAGAGGCTCTTCATCCTCTAATGCGTCCATGGTGCTGAGGCCCCAGCAGCAAGAGGCTGTTGAGGGGCAGTTGCGAGCTGCTGCGTGCTTCTTGCTACATTTGCTAGCTAGGGTTGCACAACTCCTTCAACAAGCATTTGGGTATAACCATGGCATAGTGTTATTAGTTCTCATGGTCTTGAGATCTTTCAACCTCATAGAACAAAGTATTTTCACCTTCAAAGACTGGTAGTCTCAGTCCTTCATATTTTATTCTCTACGGTCTTTCATTAATCATATTAGCTATCCTAAGATTATATCTCCAACTAGGGCTTCCAATAATTCACCATGGTTCTCATACCGTGTTGATTTTTACATATTCTTCTTTTTAGATAATTTATTTTGATATTTTTGCTCATTCTTGAACATGATTACATCATTAAGTAAATATACAAAAGAAATCAACAAAACCATGAAGAAGAAGTTACATAATGAACAAAATATATTATCTTAGGAAAATCCCAGCCAACCTTTTGCTTAGAGAATCAATGCAACAAAAGATACATCAAATTCAACTAACTAGCAAGATGACCATCCGCCAAAGACCAAATAATGCCTTCAAATTGATGTCCACAAAAGCTTTGCAATAAGGTCACAAAGCGTCCTCCAGGTCTACTTCAGAACTCACAATATGCCACAAGATCGACCTCTTTCCATAGAAAATCAACCATAGGATTCTCAGCCCCTTTTATTTGACATATACTTTAGGGTCTTTGATCCAAATGGATCCTAAAATGCTCAAAATTGTACTGTCACAAAATACATTTTTGATAGCACCATTTGCGTAGTGCTCATCTCCACGATTCCAACGACGCGTCAATCAGACATTGTATGAAAAAATTATCACATTCTTATTGTTTTGGGAAATGAGCAAAATTTTGTGTGGGTTTTCCCAGTCATCAGTCTATACTGCTAACGTGGCATGTTGATTGGCTTGTTGACTGGGCTTCAGGATCCAATGGAAGCTCGACACTTGGCATTCTCTCAATGGTGTTGAGTTGGTGATTTTTGAATGGTTGATGGTCTTGGTGATGTGGACCAACTGTAGGCCGCCACATGGCCCAGCCAGAGGCTACCACGTGGCACCTCGGTGGCCACAAAAATTGGTTAAAGGTCGAATTAGCACCTCTGTGGGAATCGAACACACGACCTCACATAATCTAGCTGAGCCTTAAACCATTAAGCCATCCGATGAGTCTTGTTAAACATTGGGCGTGGGTCATATAAATGTTTTATTGGCGCATTGATATGGGGTTGGGACCATGTTTAACCCCCAACCCCGGTGCGCAGACCCAGGGTTAGGGGCTAACCATGACCCTGGAATTAGCATAACCTCGCTATGTGATAGCTAATGAAATCTTTGCCCTGTCCACCAAACCATAACCACCTCCACCTAAACCGTAGCATGTGATATGGCTTAACCGTCGGTGTTAACGCCGCTAACCAAACCCTAACCACTAGCTCCACCATGAACGCTAAGACCCGCCATGTGACAAGATCCTAAAACACTAGGCCATGACTGTAGCGAGAGTTGGAGTTAGGGGGCCAACCACAGGGGCCATCCCCAGGTCCCATGGGGGCCATATGACCAGGTGCGTGCAGAACGAAGCTAGCATAAAGGGGCCCGACCGACGGGGGCGGGCGGTTAGCTCTGGCCCCTGGGCATGTGGCCCCCCATGTGGCAAATATTTTTGGAGTTAAGGCCTTAGAGTCCATTTAAATGCTCCAACAATTTTTCCCGGAGTTTGGCGAAATAGGCGCTCTATTAGCAGATTTTGGGGTGAAATTGTATGGCCGGTGCTGGATTTTAGGGAAATTGTAGCAATTAGCATAATGGTTAGGGAAGCTCATATATTCTTCAATTTTTTGTCTTTTTAGGAGCAGGAAGAGGCTAGACAGGGATTTTTGGGTCTTCTAAAGCTAATGGAATAGGTTTTACAGCCATTGGAGCACTTCTGAAGAGAAATTTTGTAGGTTTGAGTCTATGGGTGTTAGGATAAATCAGTGGGTTGAATTATTTTTTGAAGGCTTTTGAAAATGGAGAGGACCTTGTAGGGGTTTTCTAGCCTTCATATGTTTTCTATAGCAGCTGTGACCTCTATGGTGTAGCTCATGTTTCTCTTTTCTCATTATGTCATGTTGAGGAAAGTTATGTTTTAATGCTTCAAGTGAATTGTTGTACTTGTTATGATCATATTAAGATGGACTATGTGGTCTTGATTCGAGAGCCCTTTTCTTGTTGATTATTTCGTGATTGACTGTAGGTTGTCATGTTTTTAGAGTGAGAGTTCTTTGTAGGAGAATGTTTCCTTGTAGGGGAAACTAACTTTTATTTATGATAGCACACTTTATGTACTCTTTATCACTAAAGTCTTTTGAGCACAATGAGATTGGGTTAAGCCATTGGAAGCTGGACCAAGGAGATGTAGCCCAGGAGAGGTGAACTCCTTCATAAATTGCTGAGTTTATTACTGTTATGGTAATGTTTTGTCTGTTGTTATGTTTTTGTTTAGTGTTTTAATTCATGTTTTAAGCTCATGAATTACATATAAAGACATAAAAATGCATGGTTAACTTGCAATTTACCTCACAATCCTCAAGCACTTTGTTTATATTTTGAATTGGAATTTAGCACAATAAACACTAAATTTCCCATTCAGATCAGTCTTGACCCCTTTACTTCAGATATATACCTCAGGGACTCGACCCCTTTACTTTAGATATATACCTTAGGGTCTCATCCCTTTACCTCAAGAATATGCCTCAGGGTCTCGGCCCTTTACCTCAGATATATGCCTCAGGGTCTCGACCCTTTACCTTAGGAATATGTGCCTCGGGGTTTCGACCCTTTACCTTAGGAATGTGTGCCTTAGGATCTCGACCATTTACCTCAAATGTATGCCTCAGGGTCTCATCCATTTACCTCAGGAACCTCGTATATGTTCCACAGAAAGACACTTCCTTATATCAGATCATCTGAATTAAGTGTTTGAAGTAGAGAAAATATGCTCTATTATAGTTGCTTCATCATGCAAAAAGGTGTGTCCCATGAACAAGCTCACTTGATCCATAAGGGTTGACTTAGTCTTTATGGGTGCAAAAATACAAATTTAAATTTTCATTTTCCCAATCTTAATGAGCCTTGTAATATTTTTCTTTTGAATACAAAAAAAAACTTTCTTTCGAGCATGAAGAACATGCTTCATTTAATTTCCTTTTACAAAATATAATTCATTTTTCAATACCAATATTATGAAGATTGACCATAGCTAAAAATTTCAACATGAAGAAGGATGACATCACCCTGGACCTCGAAGAATTTGGACGAAGGGCATGGTAGAACTCGCCGAGATCTATTTCCCGGGGTGACTTAGCATGTGGCGACCCTTTTGGTGGGGACAAGTGTTATGTGGTGTGAAATAACTCGCTTATAAGTCAAGGGGGAGGTTAAGGCTTAACACAAAGTTTACAATGTCGCATAGGTCAAAAGGTTGTCCCCGACGTTTTAGCGAGGATTAGTATTGGATCCTGCCGATATTTTATTCTCGGGGTAAGGTGGCCAGGAAGGCGCCTCCACCTCTATAATTCGTAAACTTGAGTTTATGGGTGTTCATTTGTATGGAAGGGTCTTGTATTATGAACGAGTTTGCAATCGGGGAAACACTGCCAAATGGGTGGTGTCGTGGCCATGAAGAGGGCCCATGTTTGTGTGATATATAGATACATATATTGCACATTATATGTTGGCCTCGTAAGGGGCTCGATGCGTATGAATATGTAGGTAGTTTCCATGTGGTATATGATGTGGACAACCACATGGGTTTCATGTGGGTATCATGTGGAAACTTGATGACATGGCATAATCTGATTGGCCAAGATATTAATTGGCCATATCTTTTGCTTCAGGGGTAGGACTGGAGAAAAAATTATATTGTTGGAAAGGTATCGACGAGGTGAAAAAAATGATGCCATTCATTTTAGGTTTTGAGGAATTCAAAAAAGGTTGAAAATTTTATATCTTGTTTCCATAGTGGGACATTAGAGGTCAAGTCATCACAATAATTGTCTCCTTCTACCCTTATTTGGGACTGATGGTAAGGGGGTATGTTATAAGAAACCATATTAGGATCATTATTTGATGTTAAATGGAAATAGCTATGAGTATTCGAGTCAATTTATAGAATAATTGAGTAGATGAAAATAACACTTGGGAGAGATTTTATGCAGAGCAAGTTTAATGGTATTCCCTTGATGAACAATTCTTTATTTTTCCATAAGAACAACGCGAATAGTAATCCTTATAGTTTCCTGCATCTTGATAAATAAATGTAATGATAAACACTTGCAAAGGAGAAACGTTGGGTGTTGAATGTTTCAAAATCAACGTAAAGTCCCATCCAAAGCTTTCCTTTTGTAGTCATAAGTAATTATATAAGGGGACTTACAATATGGATCATTTGACAAGTTTGCAGCTTTAAGGGTTGCTGCCATAACACAAATCTTTAGATCCCAAAATGTTGTGGACACTTTCTTCCGTTATATCTCCACCACCATTACACAAATTGAATTCTTCCTTTGCCTCTCCATCGTTGCTACATGAGTTCAACATAAGATTCAATCTAGGAGAATTGATTGACCAAAAAGTCAAGACATTTAAGTCAGGTTCAAAAGCATGAAGGGTGCTTTCCTTTAAATCCTCTAAACCAAATTTGTGGGGAACTAAATACAATAGGGATTGGGTTTCGACATGCTCGTCAATAATCAATATGCTGATCTTAACCACACCCCATACTTCTTGTATAAATTTCCTATAATGCCCACAAGGGGTTGTTGAGACAACAATGAATTTACAATGGAACTTTGTATCTTGTGGTACATTAGCTATTAGAAATTTATTGAAATTAACAAAATGATTCAAAGAAAGACTATGAAATTCCAAATTAATTGCCTTCAATATGTGTGTGCTTGCTTCAAGGTTGACAACATTACCGAATTTCTATATGTGAGGCCATTCTAGAAATTGAGTAGGCTTTACCAATGTAGCAAGACACTACATTTTCAGTAGACTTGCTTCTTTACACAAATGTTAAACCTCATCTCGATTAATTACAAAACATGAAGAACCTTTCATTGCTAATAAGCCCTTAAAAGTTTCAAAAACCTTGATAAAAGGTTATATAAAAGAGTTGACACTACCATTTCTTCATGTTGGTGCAAATGGGAGATGAAATGATTCTACTAACTAGATAATTCTTAAAATTAAAATTAAGGTCAAATATTTGATTAAATACAACACTTCAAACTTATTTCAACACCTACCATTCTAGATCCCAAAAACAATGTCGCATTCATGAAATTTACAAAATAAAACAAGAGCCACGTGGTGGCATGTCACTGCTTATTTATATACATGAATTGTGTGCATATAATTTTTAGATTGTTTGGTTGAAATGATATGCGTGAAGATGAAATTATTTGAAATAAAATAAATTCATTAAAAATTTACATATTTAAAATTTCAATTATATTTTTACGCTGTAAGGCGTTTCCCTCTGAAATCAACTCCCCCAATTGCCACCGTGTACTTATTTGAGCCATCCGATCAAATGTTAGACGATTGAAACGTCCTAGACCGTTGGATGTAGTTTAGGTTACTTTCTTATATTCTTTCCGCACAGTTTTTCTCGCTGCTGCTTCAAATCGCCTTCTCGCTGCTTCAAATCTCCCTGAGCAGGCAGCGTCTCTGGACATCCGATCACCTTCTCGCTGCTTCAAATCTCCCTGGACAGTTTTTCTCGCTGCTGCTTCAAATCGCCTTCTCGCTGCTTCAAATCTCCCTGAGCAGGCAACGTCTCTGGACATCCGATCGCCTTCTCGCTGCTTCAAATCTCCCTGAATTTGTGTTGGAGGAATGCACCTCGCAGCTTTCCTTGAAAAACCAATTAAAACCTATATGCAGTTTCAATTCATCTTTGTTGTATGTATAAGTCGCTTGTCTTGATTCTTCAGGATTTGAATTTATTCATGTCTGAAATTATTCCATTTTATACAATTATAATTTATTTCATTCATGTTATGTTGGCTTCCGTTGTAAAATTATAATTTCTTTGGGATCTGTTTGCACAATTTAAAAATCAGCTACGCTTATTCGACACAATTTTAATTCATGTGGGTTCTCCCTGTTCATTTATATATGATGCCTGTTTGTTAGCTTTGGTTTTTAGTATATTGTTAGAGCCAAAAATTATCAGTGGAAGACAAAGAATGTGCATTGTTCACTCCTATCACAGAAGTATCCGGAGACCTGCACGTCTACTCAATACATGTTTAAATGTATTGTTCAGACTCCAAGCTATTCTGAAAAGGTCACAAATTGCCACCTTCGTAGAAACCTTGTACTTATCTATTCTCCAGGTTGTTTTTATTTCATGCTTGTTTTAACTCATTTTAGTTTGTTGGACAAGTTAAATTATTTCTAATATAGTAGTGACCGAAAATTATTATTCTGCATTTACCATATCTCTTTCTTGATATGAAATTCTTACCGCAAGACACGAAAGCTTTCTTCTTCCATGATTTGCCGGGGACTGGGGTGTAGCAACTATCTTTTGCCCTCGTTGAAGCCCTATTTTTCTTCGCGAGTGAACTTTCGTGTTTATTCACTTCTGCATATTTGCTCAACTTCGGATAATCTTCATCTTCCACCTTTACAATACCTGACAGTACTCGAGTTTTATTCTCCTATTTATCCAAGGGATTAGATTCACCTGGGTTTTTATACTCCTTCTAGTAAGTGAACACAGGTCTTCTGCTGCATATTCCCCCTTGGCTTTCTCCTACCACGGGTTCCCATGCCTTTCACGTGGCAGTAAGGCTATCACCCTTCCAAACTGGTTTTCTCCTTTTCTGTCTTGCTTCCTCAAGACTGTCTCCCGTCTTGGTTTTTTAGTAACTTGTCTCCTTCGGCTAATTTCTGTTGATCAGGTTACTTGCCACATGCCTAAATTCATGACAGGTTCTGCACTTGAATACCATATTTTTTGATATCCAAATTTGCTTCAAGGTTACTAACACAAATTCATTATCATTACTTTTGGTCTATTTGTACATAAACTTGGGCAGAGGTACCCTTGTTTTTCTTCTTTTTACTGTGAAAGATTGGAATGTGATTTTCAGTAGGGTTGTTAATGCCTAATATTTATTACTTTCACAAACTTCCTTAACCTAAAGGTGTAGGGATGAACTTGGCAAACTCCACCCATATTAAGTAGGCAACATCACAAAATTGTTAGGATCAGAACTGGCGAATCATGGCTCTACACAAATATATACCTTCTAAAAACCTGTCTTTGTAGGCTGAATCTCCAAATTCCACAATGAAGAACCCTCTAGAGCATAGGTGGCCCAAAAGTTTCATTAACAAGAACCCATACGAAAGCCTTGTATTCAGTCTAGCGGTGAGCCTTGGTTGGGCCATAAGCCATTGGATCTAAAGATCAAAGCAAAGTTTCATGGAGGGTATCTTCTTTGAATTCTCACATACAGGGATGATTTAAGAGGAGAAAATGTAACATATTTCTTAGGTCCAGCTGAGAGGTATGCCAATTTCATTCTTAATGCTTCTTTGAGTCATAAGAAGGTGCAGAAATGGACTGCATTGCTGTACCTAATGGAGGGATTGCTGTAGATGGTAACTTTTGCCAGTGCTAAAATCCTCTTTCACAACCGCCTTTGAAATCTGTCTTGTCTCAGAGTGCTGGTGAAACTGTCACCTTATACACATCAAACTTCTTGTTAAGTACCTTACATCTGAAAATTGCTATCACATAGAAAATATCCGAGAATAAGCTAGAGAATCTTCTTTATTTTATTAATATCAAAACCATTAGTCGGACAACATTTTACAATTGATCCTTTTATGGAAGGAATGCACTCCACAAGCCATGCTTGCTAGTTACTACAATTACAATATACTTCACAATACATCTCATCACATTGTTTCTACTTCTTTATATAGTTCTATCTAACCTCGTAGAAACTTTTTAGTGAAAGAACCTTCTAGCAGCTTGAACCTTCTAATAAGCCTCCTTATAATTATTTTATAATTACTTTCACACTATGTCGATACCTATCTATCATTATGTCTCTTGGGTACCTCCCTAGGTATCCCATGTTATCCTCCCTATATCCCATGTTATCCTCCCTATGTATGCTGCACCACCTACACATCAAACTTCACCATGCTTAAGCTCGGAGGCTTATCCATAGTGAATATGGGTTCCCTGCTCACCTTCTTCATCCCACCAAAAATAAATTTTGCTGATCAATAGCAACATAGGTTTTATAGACTCCTTTCTTTTCTCTTTTCGTGTATTTTGTTTAGCATAGATGTAACTTCCTTTTTTACTACCCTTGGATCTCACACTCAATTGCACACATTGAAAGTGAGGTTTTTATCTTTGGTTCCATAACTGTTATTTGACTTAAACCTATTAATGCCTTTGGTGTGTGGCGCTTCTGTATAATTATGAATTCTTAAATCTTAGTGATGGCATGCTGACGATGTGTTTCACATTGTTGATGAATTTGGATCATATTGGAGCCAGTTTGTCTGATGGCATGCTGACGATGTGTTTAACACTGTTGATGAATTTGAATCATATTGAAGCCAGTTTGTCTGCATTGTTTCTTTCAGTCCTAGAAGGCATCATTCCATTCAAGTATTCTTCTTCTTTTTTCCACTTAATGCATTTATCAAGGAAACCCAAAGGCACTTCCCTCATTTTGAAATGGTACCCAATGTAAATTGGATTCTGTAGAAGCTCTAATATTTGTTAATAGTATACTCATTAAAAGCTCAACATGTCACTTGCAAGGATTGAACCTGGATAAAGAGGAGGACAACACTTGTGAATCACCTACAATAGAGACTAGACTTAGTTGACAGGTTCAAGTACTCTTTATATTAGTATGCTCTAACTTATGGTGAGTGGTGCCTACTAAATTTTATTTAGTTGGATAGGTCCTTTCAATCTTTTGTGAAACCGCAACTTTGAAAATCATCTGATTCCGAATTGTAGAAATAGAATTATGCCCAAATCATTATGGGTGCAAAACCCCAAGCTTAGGTTTCAAACCCACAAAGCCACCACAAGCATAGGTTTCAAGCCCACAAAGCCACTTGTGAAGCTCGTTCACCCAAACCCTCGCTCCACAAGGCTTGGATTGCCTCCCAAGCTACAAAAATTGTATACAAAAATTTCAACCAACAAACTCGGAGAACATGGCTATTGCAGAAGTACAATACATTGAGGGGGAATTCATGGGAATACCCACCTTCCTTAACGAGCCCTTCGTGTCAGACAATGCTGACATATTCCTTCAGATAGCCATTATAACAGTTGACATCAATACACAGGAACAGTATTAAAGACCAGACGTCATGATAGCACACAAGGCCCAAAATACACTCTCGACAACTAGTACACTCTGGGCATGCCGCGTGAAAGGTACCCACCTAAAAAAAGGCAGCAGACGAGTGAGGAACTGTTATGCTAGGACCCTGAAAAAACCACAATGTAGGGAGTGTCAAGCTCGATACCTGTCACCAAGAAAACGATAATCAAAAAATTTAAATGGCCTCATAAATAAGTAAGCATAGGTAATCAAAACTAATAACTCCAGTGTAATCCTTGTGAAAGAGAAGTCCTGGAAGAGAGGAATTTTTGCATGCCTGTGAGCAAACAATGAGAAAATCATAAATTGAGCCTGGAAGGAAATTCCCCGGTGTTGAATGTTGATGAGGTTTCGTAGGGAAAATGGAACTTACTTGCGATCTGTTGGTTGGACACCAATTTCTCTAGCACAGAGCTATTCTGGGTGGAGATTCGTCTGAAAGAATGAACCCTGAAAACCCTGCATTATACCCCAAATTCACAACATAATCCAAGTAGAAATAAAACGAGTTGTTGAACGCAAAATTTCGGCTTTTATAAAAAATGCCATACCTGTGGGGATGACAACCCCATTCAGAAATTGAAGAGCTTCTTTACCCTCTTTCCCTCTGAGAACGCCTGCGACGCACAAAACAAAACCTCAATTAACAACTTGGAATGCTGAAATTCTGGAATGGAAATAGCTCTGGAGCTTGTAAAGAACGACGCAGTGCCGACCGTCTATCGTAGTTCGTAGATTGTAGTCATATGTAAAACCCCCTAAATGTTCCTTCTGGACAACCGTTTGAATTTTTTCGCCAAGTTTTAAATATTTTGCTACTTGCATCTTCCGCTGCAAATTTAAAGATAAAATGCAATAATTGAACATCATATGTGTCTTAGAATTGATTGTTTACAATTACATGCAGCGATTTTGAATATTTTTACGCCGTAAGGTGTTTCCCTCTGAAATCAACTCCCCCAATTGCCACCGTGTACTTATTTGAGCCATCCCATCAGATGTTAGAAGATTGAAACGTCGTGGACCGTTGGATGTAGTTTAGGTTACTTTCTTATATTCTTTCCGCATAGTTCTCGTTGCTGCTTCAAATCTCCTTCTCGCTGCTTCAAATATCCCTGAGCAGGCAGCGTCTCTGGACATCCGATCGCCTTCTCGCTGCTTCAAATCTCCCTAAGCAGGCAGCGTCTGTGGACATCCGACTGGAGGAGCTTGGAGCTTGACGAGCTTTTATCTCCAGTGAGGGTTTTGCAGGCAAAGTTTTCAATGGATCTTTCGGGCTTTCTGTTTTCGATTTTTTACCTGTGTACCTTTGCTTCATGCATTTACATGTATATAGCTGCAGTACCCTTGTGTGGGCTCTGTCTTTTGCTCTTAAATAGACTCTGCACTCTCAAAATAGTTAACTCTCTGAACACCAAACTAGGTGTTTTGAACAGTTGTTTTGGACAGTATTTTAAGAATATCTGAGCAGGAATGTGGGTCTTTTGTACAGTTTTTCAAGCGTAAAGATGTCAGCGCTTTGGTGACTAGTTTAAGAATATCTGAGCAGGCATGTGGGTCTTTTGTACAATTTTTCAAGCGTAAAGATGTCAGCTCTTTGGTGACTCAAGAGTAGATTAGTTATGTCCAAGAAGTAGGTAATAAGCATGCAATTCCGTCGGCATAAAACGTTACAAAATCAGTGGAAATCTTCACATTTTTAATGGCATGTTATGGAAGTAAGAAATGAGGAAGTAAGAAGTTTGATTTCTGCACTGGGATATATCAAAACATTCTTGGCTATATTCCTGCAGGCATATTGATGGTACTATATGAGTAAGGAGTGTGTACACTTTAAGTTAGTGATTTGAGATGGGGTTTCTTTAGTAGTGACGTTATTGGGCTTCTTGCCCAGTTTAATACTGTGTAAAGATTTCAACTTGGAATGAGATTCTATATATATATATCTAATGCTTATATGTTTTCTTTCTGCATTTTTTTGAACTTTATAATACAATTGTAATGATCTTATCGTCAGTTGTAGTTCATCCAGGCTAAATATTTGTATTTTGGTGTTAGCATTTTTAGGTTCTTAGTTATCCCTCCAGTCTTTCCATATATTAGCTGATGCTTCTATATAAGCTGAATTTTTGATCTGAACACAAATGTGCTCCCTTTTCGGATTCCTGTAATTTCACTGTATTTATCCATGCAAGGCAACCAGATGACTTTATCAATAGAGTACAAAATCCAGAATATTTATATTTGAGTTACCCTTTCAGCATGAAGTAGCTCTGTACCTGTTCTGATTATTCCCAAGCATACTACCAACAAAGGTGATCAACTGTTTTGAAACAGAGTACAGTCAATCTGAACTTCTATTTATTCAGATGTAAGTTTTAATGTGACTGAAACAGATATTCATTCCCTAATCTAACCCCTTTCTGGACCATAACAACTTGTGATGAAATGAAAAAATTTAAGCAGAGGCAGAGACACATATGAGAAACACTTACACACCCAAATCCTAATCCCTTTATATTACTTCATCAAAGCTCAGCATAATTCAAGAACCCTACATTCTAACTAGGCCCTCGGAAACCCACTACAGATTTTACAGAAAAACCCAGATCCATCAATAACCCAGGGCTATAAATAGCCCAAAGCGGAAACCATCTTAATCGATTCCCGCCCTTGTGAATCATCCTATAACGTACATCCAATCAATTGATGATTGAAAATTCATAGAAACTCCCGCCTCTGTGCATCCTTTAAGGTACATCCACTCAAATGATCAAAGAAAATTCCTAGAAACAAGATTTTCAAATTCAAGCATTCATAGAAACAATCTTGATATTTCACCATTTCAAATTCAAAGTAAGCGCCCTTTCTGTTTTCGATTTTTTACATGTGTACCTTTGCTTCATGCATTTACATGTATATAGCTGCAGTACCCTTGTGTGGGCTCTGTCCCCTTTTGCTCTTAAATAGATTCTGCACTCTCAAAATAGTTAACTCTCTGAACACCAAACTAGGTGTTTTGAACAGTTGTTTTGGACAGTATTTTAAGAATATCTGAGCAGGCATGTGGGTCTTTTGTACAGTTTTTCAAGCGTAAAGATGTCAACTCTTTGGTGACTCAAGAGTAGATTAGTTATGTCCAAGAAGTAGGTAATAAGCATGCAATTCCGTCGGCATAAAACGTTACAAAATCAGTGGAAATCTTCACATTTTTAATGGCATGTTATGGAAAGAAACACAACCATGACAGAATCTTCACATTTTTAATGGCATGTTATGGAAAGAAACACAACCATGAGTATCTCTCCAATTTTTGGATTGATTTTGTAGGTTCTTACATTTGTTAATATGTAATGGGGTGAAACATTTGATCCATCATTCCTTTGATATGGAGGTGAGGTTGAAGAGGAGCACATTGTTGATTGATTTCATTTTGATCAATAGATCACATAGTTCCATATTAGTAAAACTGGTTAATGTTGTAATTTTTTATGGAAAGAACAATTATCTTCTTGGGTTGTGCACCATTACTAGTGTTGTGCTAAAAAGAGATTTTAAAAATAGTGATGACTATATTCAATGAGGTAGTCTAGAATTTCCTAAGATCATTGGTCACATGTGTGATAAATTAGGTTTCCATAATATTATGAGGTGTGCTAATGATTACATGCTAGATGAGATGGAATGCTCTATGCATGACACCTTTATCCACTGTGAGGAGGAAAATGGAATCTAATGTAGAAATCTGAGCTTTTATAGAGTTTTTATTTATTGGCTTGATTAAATTATTATCTTCTTAAATATTGATTTCTTCATTTATCTACAATTCCATTATTTAGTCGATATGCTTGCTTTCTTGATAGATAATTGCTGATGGTGGTGTTGTTGAAGCATCTTATGAGTGCATAGAGAACTTGGTAACCATATAGGTTCTAGGGGAATCTCTTTTGATCACACCAAGTTGAGTGCATAGTCCTTGACTCTGAATGGTACTTTTGCAATTTTTTAGTTTTTTGATTCACAATCTCAATTTTGTTCAATATATGTCTGCCTCTATTTTGTTTCTGAAATGCAGATTTTTGTTGGGAATGATGTCTTCTTGACAGGTTGTTGTTGGTGGTTCTATTAGAGTAACTTTATCGCTATACTTAGGGAACTTGGCAACCACTTTATATTCTAGGGAATCACTTGCTATTTAGAGTTTGAAGAATCTTTTTTGATCATTTCAAAGGTGTGTGCATAACTACTTATTCTGCAGAGTATTGGAATGTAGGTTCTTGCTGTGAATGTTGCAAAAGATGTCTTTATTAATTCTTATTTTCAAAGACCATTTACATTTATGCCTTACGGCGTTTCCTTTGCAACATCTGGTGCAAATGCTAGTT
>APFE031159121.1:0-10676 GCA_000404065.3 Pinus taeda | reverse complement strand
ACTAGTTGCATGCATGCATGCATTAACTGATTGAACTCACAATTAGTTCCTCCAACTGTTTGGAACTAATTTAACTAGACTTAACTCAGTTAACTGAGCTAACTAAATACAACTCATCCTTATCTCCTTAATTAAGGGATAACTTCCTCAATCAAAGGGATAACTGTTGCATGTCTTCACAAAAACTTCATGTTTGATTTTCTCCAACTAATTAACTCAAGATAAATTAACTAATTATTTTTCAAATAGTTGCTGAGACTAAATTTGAATTTTAATTCTCAGTTTTGATTCAAGGACAAATCAAAATTGGAATATATCCTGAAATGCTATCTATAGCAATGTTATTTATAGCATTTCTATTTTTAGCATTTCTTGTTACTATTTTTGACACTTTTTTCTGTCGATTCGAGTTGTGCGTTGTCCGTGCTCCGTAAATTTTTTTTAACAAGTTATGAGGATTTTAACCTGTTTGAGGTTTCCCAGGCTGAGGGAAATCTTGAGTATGGTTGAGGAGTCAAGTCAAACTCTGCGTTCATGATGTTGATACGGATGTAACATTGTTGCTCATGGCTTCTCACAACATTCATTGCACTTACCATCTTTGTTGTACTAATCAATATGACTTTTCTAACCATGCAGGGGATGATATTGAAGATGGAGAATTATTAGTCCTTATAGGCAAAGATTCATTGTATACTCCTCAAACTTACTATTTCAAGAGACTCAAGGTTAACAATGGCGATGTCATAGCTTTCCAGAAGCTTGTCTCAAGAAACCTCAACCGTGGCGAGCATTGGTCATGGAACATGCAAAATGAATTCTCTTTATTCCCCTTTTCAATGATCTAATCAGAAGCATTGAAGTTCAGGGAGAAATGGTGAGAGTAAGACTATTGTTGTTAACATTTTTGGTGGAATTTTTGGCAATTTGGCCTTTGCAAGAGAACATGGTTGCAACGACTGCCAACTTCAGCGATCGGAAAATAATCGAAAGGAATACTAAAACAAAGGTACATAGTTTGATATATCCGTTGCATTTATGAAGTTAATGTATATCTTTCAAAGATTTGACCAATTGATATTAAATATTAAAAAGAAATTTATACTTTAAACAACAAATTAAAAATTCTTAAGAATATAAGAATTATTCCATGGTTAATGCAACACCCTCCTCCCACATCTACCCAAGCAATCGGCCAGTCGGGATACATATGTGATGAAAGGCCACTATGTTATGATTCAATATCCTAAGTCACATTAAGGAAGTGGAACCGATGAAAACACATCATACATAAATTAATTATTAACTACAAGACCTTCAGGAACTAGTCCAATACTTTAGACAGCTTGCCTTGGGGTCCCACTGACCTTTTGGACAACTTAAGCCTCATTCGCTCTCATGTTATAGGAATGAGGGCGACCAAAAACCCAAAGTCTCTCTCACAAGCTTTCCTTCCAGTGACCAGAGACCAAAACTGTCAGTTTTATCCCAGTGACTCCAAGATTTGAGCCACTTTTTCAGGCCCAGAGCCCAAGTCACTACCTAGAATTGAACCATCTCTTCAAATTAGAAAAATAGCATGGAAATGATAGTACTAAAGAAATCACTTGTTCAAGACCTTGACTAGACCCCTACTAAATATGACAAAAATTTCGTCGAACATATTGCAAATGTGTAATCTACAGGTGTAATTAATAGTGATGAGCATAGGGGTCTCATACTTAGCTGAGAATCACTAAGAACCATTGATGCCTTAACACATCAACTACCATTCCATCTATTAGTTCATATATACATTGATCATTCAATTACAAGTAAAAACATGATGGGAGCCACACATGGCTACTGTCATAAAACACATACATAACTAGCATAATAGCAGCAGAAATACTCATGAAAGTACAGTCATATAGACCACATATAATTCATCGAAATGCTCATCGAAATACAAGGAGAAATAACATTTCATTAATGATGCAAAATCCAAACCCAGGATGGGACTTCCACATGCCACCTGACTATAGAATGGTTGAGACAAATCTCTCTTCATCCATTCACCCCCGTGCCATATTCCAAGCATGAATGTGGGATATCATAGAACACATCAATCAAAACTCATCTAGGGCTTGCAAAGGCCATCCACCTCAACCCATCAAATAGTGATTCCACCTCACGGTCGGACATCACAAAACCATCATTAGATTGGTCTCCATCCAAGCCTTTTAGGGCTTCCATACCATTTGTTCCAACCAAGGCTTCCAGGACTAGTAACTCAACCCATAGCTATTGTCGAGCTTCCATAATATTTGTCTAACCAAGGCTTCCAAGACTAGTAACTCAACCCAACAAGGGCTTCTAGAGCATTTGTCCAACTAAGGCTTCCAAGACTAGTAATTCAACCCAAGTTGTTACAGGGCTTCCAAAGCGTTTGTCCAACCAGGGCTTCCAGGAACTAATAACTCAACCCAAGCTAAGTAAGCATGAGAACCAACCAAAAACAAACAATGAAAGTAAACCCACAATCACCATGGCTATCTAGGAAATGGCAAGGTTAGGAAATCCACTATCAATCCAGGCAATCCTCCATGCCAATGATAGACCACAACCAAGAAACCACATGTATGTGTCATGCATGCCAAAACTAGTGAAGGAAACATACATGCAACTCGGTACATGCAGGAACATATGATGTAGTTTTGATCCTGATGCCTTCTTACGCTTTCCTTTTCTTCCTTTGCCTTCTTGTTCCAAAAATTCAAGTATGCCACACCCACTAAGAGTGCTCCAAGAAAACTCTAAGTCTCCAAGAGTATGAGAGAGAGAGAATAGAAGAGAGCTCCAACATTGAAATGACAAAAGGTTACCAACTGATCCTTAGATGCGTTTTTATGAATGAGGCCTCTATTTTCTTCATTTTCCATTATTTTCCTTCATTTTCCTCCTCACATGCAATGTGTGACCTTTCACCTCCGTTTTCTCCTAATTTTCATTATTTTCATAAATAAATGTGCCGAAAATGCCCTTTTTCCTTTCCAAAGCCTTAGCCATTGCCTTTTCCAATTTCCTTAGCCATAAACAATCAAGTGGTCCCCATCACTAGGGTTTTACCCAAAATTCAGCTTGGAATAAGTGTCCCATCATTTGTGGTTATTATTTTGCCTTTATTTACTTTTATTACATGAAATTGTCACCAGGGATGTGATAGAACCCTCCCCCTTAGGGGAACACCGTCCTCGGTGTTCAACAACACCTATAACCACAAAACTATTGTAAGCAAAATATATACTATTGATGGAGCTTTATAACTTAGTTCGATGCAATATTTACAATGATCACCCTGTTGAAAATAAAAAATAAATAAATAAATTAAATAAAAATATAAAATTAAATAAATAAATAAATAAATAAAAACCAACATAATAACATGACATCATAACAACATACTGCATAGTGAAGCTTTATAACACATCTCGTGGCGACATTTTCATCCATATACATACATACATAAACCAACATCATCAAAACATATACCAAAGCATATACCATAGATGTATCAAAATCACACCCAAACACCATGTCAAAACTGCTTTACCCCAACCGGAAAACAAGGAAGGATACATAGCCTGCATCTCATCTGCCATATCCCATGTAGCTTCATCGGGCCCAAAGTGCTTCCACTGCACCTTAACTTGCTCAATTGCTTGGTTCCAGAGCATGAGCACCTTTTTCTGTAATATACACTGAGGCTCCAGCTAGAATTCTCCATCTAGTTCCACCTGCAATACAGACCAGTCAATCACATGATCAACATCCTTAACATACTTATTAAGAAAAGATACATGGAAAACATCATGGACTTTCACTATCAAAGGCAGTGGAATTCGATAGCCTACTGGCCCAATCCTCTCAATGATACTGAAGGGTCCAAAAAATTGTAGTGCCATCTTGGCACATGATCTAATCTGTAAGGAGCTCTTCTTCGGTTTGATGCACAAGTACGCCTATTCCCCAACCTGCAACTCCTTGAACAACCAGTTCCTATCTTCATAACTCTTATGCCTATCCTGTGCCGCCTTTAGATTCTTCTTTATAACCTGCATTTTTTGTTCCATGTCTGCCAACACATCTGCCCAATCAACACTCTGTTAATCGGATCACTCCAAATGATGGTAGTATTGCAACTTTTCCCATACAATGCCTCAAAAGGACTCATCCTAAATGATTCTTGATAATCGTTTTTGTACGTGAACTCCACCAATGGAATATACCCTTCCCACTTTTGTTATTGATGCATCACATACACCCTCAACATTTCATCCAATATCCTGTTGAACCTCTCTGTCTTTCCATCTGTCCGTGAATGATAAGCCGTACCGAAGGCCAACTCTGTGCCCAAACCTACAAATAACTCCTTCCAAAACTTGGAAGTGAACTTTGCATCCCTGTCTAACACAATATTCTTCAGAACACCATGCAATCTGACCACATCTTGGATGAATACATGTGCTACATCGCTAGCTGAGAATGTAGACTTCACCAAAACGAAATGTGCAATCTTCGTCAACATGTCCACAATAACCATAATGGAATCATGTTGTCTCACTATCTTTGGCAACCCTATGATGAAGTCCATGAAAATAACTTCCCATTTCCACTCTGGAATCACAATCGATTGTAGCAGTCCACCTAGATGCTTACATTTTGCTTTCACTTGCTGAGAATCAAAACATCTAGCCACGAACTCTACTACATCTCTCTTCATATTCGGCCAATAGTAAAATCTATTCACTGCAATTAATGTCTTTTGATAACCTGGGTGACCTAAATAAGGTTTCGCATGAAACTCCCCCAAGATCACCTTCTTAAGCTCATTGTTATCCAGTACATATAACTTGTCTGAGAACCTGACCAACCTATTTGTTGTAAGAAAATAATCCATACCCTATGCACCTGCACCTATACCTCTGTTATCGCCTGTACCTATACCACTACCTATACCTGTTGACCTGCCTGCAAGATCCTATCTATGAGTATGCCCCATAGGAGGTCATAATTGTTAAGTGATTACCTGTACCTGTCTATTGAGAGAATCTACCACCTTGTTCTCTTTACCTTTGATGTACCTAATCTCAAAATCAAAATCACTGATTGTGGCCAACCATCTAGCCTACCTAGCATTCAGATTCGGTTGGTTAAACAAATACCTCAACCCAATTTTATCACTAATAAGTACAAACCTTCTGACAAGAAGATAGTGTCTCCACATCTTCAATGCATGTATGATTGTTGCTAACTCCAAATCATGTGTTAGGTAGTTTTTCTCATGCTCAGTTAGTTTTTGGGACTCATAACATACCACATGTCCATCCTGTATAAGGACTCCACCAATTCCTCTCTTGCAAGCATCATTGCATACCACAAACTCTTTGTCTGAATTTGCAGTCTGTAGCACTGGTGCATGTGTCAACAACTGCTTAAGTTGCTCAAAGCTAGCCTCACATTCTTTTGTCCATTTTAACTTCTTACCTTTTCGCCGCAATGATGTGATAGGATATGAAATGCGTGAGAATTTCCTGATGAACCTCCTGTAGTAACCTTCCAATCCCATAAATTATCTCACCTCATCCACATTCTTAGAAGCTGCCCACTCCATGATGGCCCTTATCTTTTCTGGATCCACTGTTATGTCATCCTTGGAGAGAACATGCCCCAAATAATGTACCTCAGCTTGAAAGAAGTTTCACTTGTTGAGCTTAGCATACAACTGATGCTCTCTCAACAACATCAACACTGCTACTAAATGCTTGACATGTTCTTCCTTATTTTTAGAATATACCAATATATCATCAATGAACACAATAACAAACTTATCCAAATATGGATGCAACACACTATTCATCAAACACATAAATGTAGCTAGAGAATTAGTCAAGCTGAATGGAACAACAATGAACTCATAATGCCCATACCTGGTCTGGAACACAGTCTTGTAAATGTCCTCCTCTTTTATGCGTACCTGATGGTATCCAGATCTCAGATCAATCTTGGAGAACACTGCTGCTCCCTTCAGCTGATCGAACAAGTCATCAATCCTTGGCAAAGGGTACCTGTTCTTGATGGTCACTTTGTTCAACTTCTTGTAATCAATGCATAGTCTAAGAATACCATATTTCTTCTTCATGAACAATACCAGTGTCCACCAAGGTGATACACTTGGCCTAATGTATCCCTTGTCCAACATTTCCTTCAACTGCAACTTTAACTTAACCAACTCGAGTGTGCTCATCCTGTAAGGTGCTTTTGATGTTGGAGTTGCCCCTGGCATTAAATAAATAGAGAATTATACCTCCCTCTGAGGTGGAAACTCAGTAATGTCCTCAAGAAATACATCCTTGAACTGTTAACAAACTGGCTACTTGCTCAACACATCTATATCCTCAACTTCCTTACCCTTATCACTAGAAATGTGCACTACGAATAACTTAGACCCTTTCTTGCGACTACACTTTTCTTGCATAGTTGTCACCATCCTAACTAATGTAGCTTTCTTACCCTGTAAGGCTCTTGGTGCACCATTTTCATCCACACACTCAATAGATTTATCATCGTAATCTACCTTGGTTCTATGAACCTCCAGTCCATGCCCAACAACATAATATATGATCCCAACAGTAATACATTTAGATGTGGTGTGGTAGACATACCATTCAAGTCAAATGTGCAAGCTCTTACCCAATGATGAACTCGCTTCTTTGTACCTATAGCCAACTGCACTAACCAAGACTCTCCATGCAATTCCTTACTCAAACCACACTTATCCACCACGTCAGGACTAACATAGTTATAATTAGATCCAGGGTCAATAAAAATAGAAATAACTTGATCACAAAGCTTACCATCCATCTCAATGATATATGTCTGATGCTCTTCATGTTTGTTATCCAATGTTGCATAGATACACAGAATACTCTTACTAACATCCCTAAGAGTATGCACCTTCTACACACTGTATATCTAAGGTCTACCACCCTGATTCTACGAGGAATCTCTCCTGCAATGGTCCTTGCCACAAATCCAACACTTTATAGGCTTACAGCCTGTCTCCTTGTTCTATTCTCCTGATCGAAATCCCTGTCCTCTATCTAATGCATTGAACTTCTTAGGTGGTGCGACATTCGCCTTGTTACTTGTATCCTAAGGTCTTGTTGTCTTTCTGTCCCATTTGATTTTGTTCTTTACATTACCTCTCCAGTATAGCTTAGTCTCAGTTCTGCACTTTGATTGTTCATAGCAATTTATTAGCTTCCAAATTCCCTCCTCCAGTGATCTAGGCTCATTGAACTTAGTTCTATCTTTAAATACAACTAGTAACCCACTAATGAACCTCTGAATCTTGGCCTTTTCCTCTGTGAGACAAGGCACATACCTCAGTAACTCCAAGAACCTGTTAGTGTACTCATCATCTGTCATAGATCCCATCTTTAGCTCATAAAATTCTTTTTCCCTGTCATCAAAGTATCTCTCTAACAAGTACTTCTTCTTAAATATTTGCTCAAACTCACTCCAAGTCAAATCCTCCTCATGAATGCATCTAAAATTATTCACATCTTCCCACCAAATGTATGCTTTACCTTTGAGACTGAATGTAGCCACTCTAGCTTTCATGTTCTCTAGATAGTTATGCAACCTGAAGAATTTCCACATGCCATGAAACTATGCCTCTGCATCATGTGGTTTCTTCATCTCTCCATCAAATTTTGGTGGCTTTGATTTCTTAAAATCATCCGACAAATATCCCCTATCACTCCTCCTGTAAGGACGATAACGATGACGATCCTGATGCTTATCTGAATCAAAACTAGAATAATACATGTGTCTATGCCCTCTCCTATCCAAAGTGTCCAACAATTTTCCGTCTCTAATTGTGTCATCTCTATTTGACCTATGACCGCCATGCAACCGACTACCATATGCCCCATTAGTTCTATCCTCCTACTCATAGATGATCTGACGTGGTCCCGATCATTGCAAATCTAACAAACTCTGAAGTATTAATGCATTTACCTTTGCTTGTTTTTCCTCTGCTAGTATGATTTTGTCATTATCTGCCTTACAACTCCTTATCTCTTCCTTTAAGATTCTCAGTGTAACTGCCAAATCGAAAGGGTTCCCAACACCATAATTCTCTTCAAATTCATAGGGAGAGTCTTTGTAGTCAACCATGTTGCTAGCCATTTGATATTTCTTCCTGCAAGGTGTATCATGTTAGCTAAACCAAATCATAATAAACCAACATACCTTCGTATATCTTGGGGAGGATACCTTGTCTGCAAGATCAACAAATCAACATGATACATGTAACCATTCATACACTCACAACGCTACATTCCACTTCAATAGCCTCAAGTTTCACATGACGACATCACTACAACCATGAACTACATCATGCAAATGCCACAAGCACATGGAATGAAAGTGTGAGAGACACACATGCCACTGACATGCATGCATGACCAACATATAGCCCACCCAGTCCAAAAGGTGAACCATGCTCTGATACCACTCCGTAACACCCTCCTCCCACATCTACCCAAGCAACCGGCTAGCCAAGGTAAATATGTGATGAGAGGACATTATGATATGATTCAATCTCCTAAGTCACGTTAAGGAAGTGGAACAGAAAGAAACACACCGTACAGAGATTAATTATCAACTACAGGACCTTTAGGAACCAGTCCAAGACTTTAGACAACTTGACTTGGGGTCCCACTCATCTTCTGGACAACTTAAGCCTCAGTCACTCTCATGCTATATGCATGAGGGCGACCAAAAACCCAAAGTTGCTCTCACAGGCTTTCCTGCTAGCGACTAGAGACCAAAACTTTAAGTGTTATACCAATGACTCCAAGATTTGAGCCACTTTTTCAGGCCGAGAGCCCAGGTCACTGCCTAGAATTGAACCATCTCTTCAAATAAGCAAAATAACATGGAAATGACAGTACTAAATAAATCACTTATTTAAGACCTTGATTGGACCCCTACAAAACATGACAGGGATTTCGTCAAACATATTGCAAATGTGTAACATACAGGTGTAATTAATAGTTTTGAGCATAGTAGTCTCATACTTAGTTGAGAATCACTAAGAATTTTTGATGCCTTAACACATCAATTGCCATTCCATCCATTACGTGATAGATACATTGGTCATTCAATTATAAGTAAAAACATGATGAGATCTACACATGGCTATTATCATAAAACACATACATAACCAGCATAATAGCAGCAGAAATACTCATGAAAATATAGTCATATAGACCACATATAATCCATCAAAATTTTCATCGAAATACAAGGAGAAATAACCTTTCATTAATGATGCAAAATCCAAACCTAGGATGAGACTTCCACATTCTACCTGACCATAGAATGGTTGAGCCAAATTTCTCTTCATCCATTCACCCCCATGCCATATTCCAAGCATGAATGTGGGATCTCATAGAACACATCAATCAAAACTCATTGAGGGCTTCCAGAGGCCATCCACCTAAACCCATCAAATAGTGATTCCACCTCAAAGTCATACATCACAAAACCATCATTAGATTGGTTGCCATCCAAGCCTTCCAGGGCTTCTAGAGCGTTTGTTCCAACCAAGGATTCTAAGACTAGTAACTCAACCCATATTTGTCGTCGGGCTTCCAGAGTGTTTGTCCAACCATGGCTTCCATGACTAGTAATGCAACCCACCAAGGGCTTCCAAAGTGTTTATCCAACCAAGGCTTCCAGGACTAGTAACTCAACCCAAGGTATTACGGGGCTTCTAGAGTGTTTGTCCAATTAAGGCTTCCAGGAACTAATAACTCAACCCAAGCTATGGAAACATGAGAACCAACCAAAAACAAACAATGAAAGTAAATGCACAATCACCATTGCTATCTAGGAAATGACAAGGCTAGGCAATCCACTGTCAATCCAAGCAATCCTCCATGCCAGTGACAAACCACAACCAAGAAACCACATGCATGTGCCATGCATGCCAAAATTAGTGAAGGAAACATGCATGCAACTCGGTACCTGCAAGCAAATCTGATGTAGTTATTGATCGCGATGCCTTCTTATGCTTTCCTGCTCTTCCTTTACCTTCTTGCTTCAAAAATTCAAGTATGCCACATGCACCAAGAGTGCTCCAAGAACACTCTAAGTCTCCAAGTGTATGATAGAGAGAGAGAATAGAAGAGAGCTCCAAGACTGAACTAGCAAAAGGTTACCAAGTGATCCGCAGAAGCCTTTCTATGAATGAGGCCTCTGTTTTCTTCATTTTCCTACATTTTCCTACATTTTCCTCCTCACATGCAACCTATGACCTTTCACCTCCCTTTTTTCCTAATTTCGATTATTTTCATAAATAAATGTACCAAAAATGTCATTTTGCCTTTCCAAAGCCTTAGTTGTTACCTTTGTGAATTTCCTTAGCCATAAACAATTACAAGTGATCCCCATCACTAGGATTATGCCCAACATTGAGCTTGGAATAAGTGTCCCATCATCCACGATTATTATTTTGCCTTTATTTACTTTTGTTACATGGAATTTTCACCTGGGTTATTACACTTAATCACTTGGATGAATCCCCACTAGCTACATGCATATGATATTTCCATCTTCCTTTT
>APFE031159120.1:96227-121114 GCA_000404065.3 Pinus taeda | reverse complement strand
CACCAAGTCTCCATCAGTTGCCTTGCTGCTCAAGGCTTTGCATGCATCTTGAACCTTAAGAGCATACAGGTTCTTGACCTGTGAACCAATCTGCTTCACCTGTCTAGTGATGATGTGTCTAAGAAAAACCTTTCCGTCTCTGAAGACTACATCATAGCCTCTGTCTTCCAGCATCGCGATTGACACCAAGTTTCTCTTCAGTCCTGGTACATACTTGACATCGGTCAAGGTAAGGTGAGCTCCATGCTCCCTCTGAAAAATAACCGTGCCTACACCTGAGATACTATACTTCTCATCATTACCCATCCCTATGAGTATCTAGAGATCTTTCTCCTCCAAATTACTGAACAAACTTTTGTCACCGGTCATGTGGAAAGAAGCTCCACTGTCAAGAAACCAACCACTTCCCATCATGGATGAAACCATGCATGCGAAGAGTGTGAAATCCAACTCAAACTGTGAAGCAAGTGCCTCACCTTTAGATCCTTCCCTGGATCCCTTCTTGGATTTCCTCCGTGGACAATTTGTAGCATAATGGCCCACCTCATGACAATGAAAGCATCGCACTTTCAATTTGTCACCCTTCTTCCCACCATTGGAAGAACTGGATTTGGAAAGAGAACCCTTCTCCTTTCCATTCTTTTCCTTACTCCCTAACGCACAGTTCTCCTCATCATGCATAGATGAAGAACTATCTCCGGTGTTCTGCCTGATCTCCTCTTGCACAAGATCTGACCAAAGTCTCTCCCATCCTGGCAATTTCTCCTAACCATTGACAAATTCCTGATAGGAATTCCAACTCTTCGGAAGACCAAGTAGAGCCAAGTTCACCAAGTCATCATCATCAACAGTCACCCCCACATTTCCCAGCTCATCCCGGCATTGGGTGAACTTCGTGAGATACTAGGGCATATTGTCTCCATTCTCACACTTAATTTTTCTGAGTTTTATCCTTGAGCACCATTTTACCAGCTCAAAACTCAACCGCTTCTGATCTAAAATTCATGATAACAAAGTGTTTCTCGTACAGAGATCGACTGTATGGGCATTCACCGGATATCTCACCTTCCAAAAGAAGGATGAATCCAAAAGCTACCTGGCATGATTACAGACTCTTCCTGAAGAAATAAAATGTAATCACTTTATAAATAATAGGTCTGATGATCAATCCACGTTTTGATATCCTGTAGAACTTTTCTACAAATCAACTGGCTCCGATACCATGTAGAACATGTTCTACAAATCAAAAACTTGGCTCTGATACCATGTAGAAATTTTTAATAATATGACACTTATTCACAAATATTATCTCGATTATACACTAATTGTGAAATACGTGCATAATACATAACCTCCTCTGCGTTGATCATCAATTTAGCAGTATTAAGAAACAACCGCATGCGCACATTGAAGCATCAATCACACATATCAACACAGTATGTACCTAGGGAAAGCATAAAGCTGAAAACCCCCAACTATCTATATATTATATTGATTTAGAATATGTAACAATACATAGTACAATACTCCTCACAAGTACTCAGTACTATCTCCACCTATTACACACAAACTAGCTCAGATCTGAATCAATCACTGGCTCAAATCTCCTCCGCTGCTTGCCTACCTCCACTACGCAATCCTGCATGAGAATACTAATGAATGAATCATCCAACTTCGCATTTCCCTTGGATATACCATGCAATCCTCATTGGAAATACTCAATCCCACTGATTGTGCAAATCTCATGCACAACTATAGTCACAACTGACAGCTGTCTTGCCCTTTCACTCACCTCTAACACTTGTCTCCATTGAACTGTCCATGCACTGAGTTAACTGATGTATTCCTCAATTGATTTATGAGTTAATAATTATCAAATTAATTAATAACTAATTCACATCACTCATCACTTAGTCTATTGATCAGTTAGACTAAATACAATTAGTTCAACTAAGTCAAATTGAACACAACTCCATTAACTGCTCATTCAACTCCACAGAACTCAATCACTGAAGTCCTAACTGAAGTCCTCCATGAAATAGCTCAAGTAACCCATAAGAACCATGTATTTCCTTTTGGCAACTGCATGTGCCACATCCATAGCTCGAACTGAAGTGCTCCAAGAGAATAAGATAATGTTTATAGTCCAAATATTATTAAGAGCTAATAATATTCGACTGTTCTATTTTTAGCCTGGCAATCTAAAAATAGAATCCGCCCATATGTCTAAAAATAGAGGTCCATCTATTTTTACCAACATGACCAATCATCCACAAATAGCATCCTGCAACTCATATACCATGATCCATATATCTAAGAATAGACATAGTCTAAAAATAGACTTTGCGCCAATAATAGCCTGCGAGCACACTTAGTGAAGACAACTTCTTTTCACTAAGCTCCATCATCTTGTTGCATTTTCAACATCTATTATGTCGCACACATACCTCAAAATGTGCCTCGTTTTTGTCTAATGTACTCTCTTTGGTTCCACCATAAACTGACTAAGAGTATTGACCGTGAAGCAGATATATGGCCTAATGTTGACCAGATAAATGAGAGAATCGATGAGTTATCTATATAAGGTGGGGTCAAAATCCTTTTCATATGATGCATCTATTTTCTTCCAGTTGGTGATCATGGGCATATACATGGGTCTACAATCCTACATTTTGAACATATTCAGAATATATGTAGCATATCTCCCTTGACCAAGGAAGATCTCCTCATCCTTATGCCATACTTCTAATCCTAGGAAATAGTGCATCAACACCAAGTCCTTCCTATCAAAGTTTATTGTCGGGTTCCTCTTGTAATCTTCTATGAGCCTTGATGATCTTGTCAAGAAGAGGCCATCCACATATAAAACTAGGATGAGTGGCTAATCCTCTACCATATAGTAATAAAGGTTGGGATCTACATAACTCTTAACAAATCCCATCTGTCGCAAGTAGTTATCAATCTGATCATACCATTCCCTAGGATCCTACTTTATCTCGTATAGATCTTTCTTCAGCATGCACACATGTTTTCACCTGTCATGAGTCTTGAAGCCCTCTGGATGTTATATGTACATTTCCTCCTCTATCACACCATTCAAGAATGTCATATTAATGTCCATTTAGTGAATCTACCACCCCATCTGAGTTGCTATGGATATAACTGAGTAGATAGAAGTGTATCTGGAAACTGGGGTGAAGATATCCTCATAATTTGTCGCTTCTTTTTGTGCATCCCCTTTGCCACGAATCTAGCCTTGTACTTCTCCATGATGTTGTCTACTACGTACTTGGTTTTGTAGATCCACTGAAAACCTACAACTGACTTTTCCTCGAGCCTCGGCACCACCTACCAAACATAATTCGTCATGATAGAGTTGCACTCCTCTACCATGGCATCTACCCACACCTAATGTTGTGCATCTTCCTAAAATCTAGAAGGTTCTGCAACCTGATCCATGAATGCTTCGTACATGTTAGGTTGTTTGTTTTCTCTCCTATTTTTTCTAGGAACTCCAACGAACTCCTATGCATCTCTTAATTTCTAACAAACTTCTTTTTTGGTTCAACCACTTGTAGTGGGAGGTTCAACCAGCTCCTCTTCATCTTTCCTTCGTTCCTTTGTCTCTTGTGATCTCACTGGATCCCCTGTACCCAAGGAAATTCTAATACTAGTCACTAAATTGGATCCCTATGATTGTCCCATTGGTTTCCCTTGTTGCTGGACCAATGGAGCTTCAGTTGGTTGATTGTAATCACCTGTAGACATCTCACGAGATCTCTTGAAATCTCGATCCTCCATGAAATTTATGTCTTGTCTTAAAACAACATTCCTATTTCTAAGAATGCAAATCTTGTATGCCTTTTAGGTTTCTCCATACCCAATCAGGAACCCCTTATCTACAATCTAATCAAATTTGGTGCACTTCTCATTTGGCACATGGCAATAAGAAATGTTGCCAAAGATCTTGGAGTGACTAACTTCTGGCTTCTTCCCTGTGAAGAATCCTTCTTCCATTTTATTCCATATTTATCTGTGAGAAGTCCTATTATGAATATATAATGTTGTGTTATATGTCTCATCCCATAAAAACCTAGGAAAATCCTGTTCATATCAAATTTATTTTGCAACCCCAACTATAGTTATGTTTTTCCACTGTACTACCCCATTTTGTTGTGGATTGTATGAATTGGTCCACTCTATTATGATTCATTCCTTCACACAAAAGTATATGAAGTGTTTATCAATATATTCTCCACCATTCTCTAAGTGAAACACCTTGATCTTGTTCCCTATTTTATTCTCCGCAAGAGCGTTAAACTCCCTCAAATGATTAAAGACCTCATATTTGGTCTTCAAGAAGTAGATTCAGGTTTTTCTGGAATAGTCATCAATACAGGTGACGTAGTATTCATCCCCACTGAGATATCTAGTGGACATGGAGCCACAAATGTATGAGTTTATAAGTCCTAACATGCCATTTGCTCTGTTGTCACTTATGTGGGATGTTGCCTTAGCATAGTTCCCAAGAATGTACCCTCTGCACACGTCATTGTGTTCTGTGAGAAGTTATAGAACTCTTGTTAATGTCTCCCTGAGCATCTTGAGTGCTCCATCATGTATATGTCCCATTCTCCTATGCCATAGCTCATTCAGTTCCTTCCCATTTCTATTTTCACTACCTAATAGTGTTATTAGAGAGTCGAGTTGTAACATGTACGACCTATTGCTTCAAACTCCTATTTGTCTCATCCTCTTCCAGCTTGAGTGTTTGAAAAACACCTTCTTCCCTATGAAGTGGACATCATATCCCTTATCCTATAGCTGGGATACTGAAATCATTTTCATACCCAATCATGGCACATACAACACACATTTATCACTAGTACTTGCTCCTGACTCCCTCTGAAAGTTGATGGTACCTCTCCCCATTGGAGTACACTTCATTCTATTTCCCATTGTAATCTAGAAGTTCATCTACTCCTCCTTGTAGCTAGAGAAATATTCTTTAACCGTTATCATGTGAGTTGAGGCTCCACTTTCTATATATACCAGCACCCTGTGAAGTTGAGCCTTATAGGTAAGAAAATTTTTCCTTCAACCTAGAAGACAAATTTGAAGTCCCCTGAATATCAAATTTGTCCATGGTCATACTTGGGAATTTACTAAAGTTTTCATGTGTACTATTTCTCTTCCATTCAGCATTGATTTTACTCAAATTGCTACAAACCCTATATGCCCAAACATGAAAATATGCTCGGTGAAAATATTGATTTGCTTCATTGGAATTGCTTCCCGACTTTACTACTTCCTGTTGGAACTACTACTAGGCTCTGTGAATTTTCCTAGCCACTTGTACCAGAAAAATTGAACCCTTTGTCCATGGGTTCAAACTGCGCAGCTTGCTTTTGTGCAAATTTTGAAATTGAACTACTAGACTCCCTCTCAATCTGTAATATTTCTCCCTTCCGCTTTTTAGTTTCATATCTGATCAAATTTTCTCTGATACCATGTGAAAATTTCAGTATTGAAATCCTATTATAGTAACTAGTATTATTTCTTCAAATTGATAATTAAATTATCATTTTATTGCTATGGCAACAATGAAATAAAAACACTACAATCTTCACAAAAATACTATGGAAAATAATAACATTGGAAACTAAGAAATATTGTAGAACACACACATGAAAATTGACACTATTTTTTTTGGACAAATTTTCCCGGAAAAAAACCCAATTAGGAAAATCGGTGCAACAAATGAGGGTTTTATTATTATTATGCAACAGTAAATCTGAGTCCAATAATTTGGATGCCAACCAGGCAATCCAATATAAGATAATAATTAGCAAAATTCTTGAGAGGAACTTTCCTCACCCCACGACTGAAATTAGTTATAAAAACTAGCTCTACAGGTCATCCTCATAGCCCCAGCGTCAGCCTTTGCATAGGCCCTTCTACTCTGTCTCCAGAAACTGTTGATTGTTGTTATTCTTGTTGTCTCTGCCTATGGAGTATTTTATTTAAACCTTATGGACTGGTTCCTTTTCTTCTACACCTAAACCGAATCCTCCTCTAGCTAGATCAAACTGCTTTTGTGTGCTTCCTTCACAGCCCTTGTGCAGTCTCTTTGTGGGAAAATTCTCACTCCCTCAAACTGAGTCTTATAGTGGAATACTGCCTCATTTTTCTACCACTTGTTACTCTATCTCTCCTTCTTAATCGCCTGCACTAGAAAATCGAACTATCTAGATAATTGAGTATCAAAACTGGTGTATTCTCCATATACCCATCAACTTCTTATAATATTCAGTTAGGACTCCAACAGCCAAGATTAAAATGAAGTCGATGGTTAATACCATCTTTGGATTGATCTATGTGATTTTCCAAATAATTCTCACCTTTCTCAATTAATATTGATTAATTAACCCCTTTTCCTAAGTTTAGACTTAGGAAATATTTAAAAGTAGGCTAATAATCTAATTGAGACACTTTTAGGTGGAATTTCTAGAAACAATTTATTGGTTGTGGAGAACTCGTATGTTTTAGCCTCTCCACAAAGTCTTAATACTGGAACACCATCTAATCCTACAAAAACTAACACTCTCTCTTAGCAAGGAAGGTGTTCTAGTGTTGTACTACTACAACACCCTGTCACAATGTTGATTTTTCGCCACTATGATTGCCTCCCACTTCCCACCATCCACTGTGCAACTCCAAAGTTGCATCTTTGTTTTTGTTGATATGGTTAAAGTGTTGCCAACTCTGCATATACACTGCAACTCCCTCTCATCGGTTGTTTTTGCAACTGCGGCTAGTACAATTGAGAATCATCCAAAATATTTTGTCCCTCCTACTGAAATAGGTTCTCCACCATACCAATATGTTCTCTATAATAGATAAACTTAGCTATTCCTAGATCTTTCTAGCCTCCTCATCTGTGGGAACATATTGTAACTAGAATATAGCATGTTGCACACAATATTTGATGAAATGACATCTAATATCTATGTGTTTAGACCTGTAATGAAACACTAGATTCTCAGAGAGCTTGATGCAAATTTGATTATCATAGTAAACGTTGGTCACCTCCATCCTCTGCCTAAACAATCTCACCAGCATCTTTCGAAGCCATATATCTCCACACGTAGTTGTGCTAGTTTCCATGTAACTTTCCTTTGTAGAGATAAATGTTATTGACTTCTACTTCCTTTTGCACTAAGAAACCATCCTAGGTCCAATGCTAAAGCAGTAACCAAAGGTAGTTTTCCTGTGCACTGAGTTTCCTGCCTAGCCTGCATCTATGAACCCACATAGTCTGATGTCATCCCCTCAAGTATATTTCAACCCATACTATATTTTGTCGCACACCTACCTCAAAATGTGCCTCGTTGTTTTCCAATGTACTCTCTTTGGCTCCACCATAAATAGACTAAACCACAAAGCAGATATTTCTCCTAGTGTTGACCAGATACATGAGTGAACCGATTAGTTGTCTATATAAGGTGTGGTTAACATCCTTTTCATCCAACGCATTTATTTTCTTTCAGTTGGTGATCATGGGCATAGACATGGGTTTACAATACTACATTTTGAACCTCTTCAGAATATTTGTAGCGTGTCTATCTTGACCTAGGAAGGTCTCCCCGTTCTTCTGCCACACTTCCAATCCTAGGAAATAGTGCATCAACCCCAATTGCCTCATATCAAACACTGCTACCATGCTCCTCTTGTAGTCTTCTATGAGCCCTAATGATTATGTCAAAAAGAGATCATCCACATATAAAAATAGGATTATTCTCCCATCATATACCATAACTTGGTAAAGGTTGGGATTTGTGTCACTCTTAATGAATCCCATTAGTCTCAAGTGGATATCAATATGCCCATACCATGCCCTAGGAGCCTGCTTGAGCCTGTATAGAGATTTCTTTAGCCTGCACACATGTGTGCACCTCTTGTGAGCCTCAAAGCCCTCTGGTTGTTCTATGTACACCTCTTCTTCTATCGCCTCATTTAAGAATGTTGTCTTGACATCCATTTGGTGAATCTTCCACCCCATCTAAGATACTAGGGATATAACCGACCAAATAGAAGTGTATATGGAAACTAGGGCAAAGTTATCCTCATAATTTGTTCCTTCTTTTTGTGCATACCCCTTTTCCATCAATCTAGCCATGTACTTCTCCATGTTGTTATTTTTTGCGTACTCGATTTTGTAGATCCACTAAGAACCTACAACTGACCTGTCCTCAAGCCTCGGCACCACCTCCCAAACATCATTTGTCATGATAGAGTTGTACTCCTCTACCATGGCATATTCTCACACCTTATTTCTAGGAGATCAGTCCTAGATGACCATATTTCTTTTCCAAGAGTAGTAATCCTTGTGATATCCTTTCTACCCTTAAGAAAATGAACCAATCTCTAATACCATGTTGAGAAATATATTGCTTTGATTAGATTAGCGTTCATTAAATGATTTCTCTTAGCTTGAAAAGTTATTTTGATATTATTATGTTAGTATTATTCCCATCATCAAGACAAATTCAAAAAACAAATGAATATCACAAACATAAAAAGAAGAACACAAGATGTAGTGTTGAAAATGCAACAAGAAAAATCATACTTTAATTTTCGCTTGAATTAAATTAGGAAAAAAATTGTAACTCCAAATCACAAGACAACTTGTATGAGTTAACTAAGTTAATTTGACTTAGTTGGCTTAGTTAATTCGATTTAAGGATCTAACTTGAGTCATGTAGAGTGTCTCCTACTTTATAGGAGCCCTGGTTAAGTTTATTTTGAGTTGTAATTAATTAATTCATTTTAACTGAGTTAAAGTCAATTAAACTAGTTCCAACTGATGGAGGAACTAGTAGGAGGTCAGACAGTGGGGTGTTGCTTCATGTTTTAAAATATTTAACTGGTGATTCACTCTAAATAACTCATGTATGTCATATCTGATAGTTACGCAATTGATATTGGAGTTCAAGGGAAGTGTACTATCAGTTGTATAATTATCCAAATTATACAAGTGGTTCATGCATTCAGAGGAAGGCCTATAATGGGTTGCACAATTCCAATTGAGGAATTTACCTAATTAATAGGGGCTAATTCCCAATGAAACAGCACAAGGAAATAGAGACTTGTGCAAGAATAAAATTGTTTAAGTATTGGCCTAGACTTGTCTAGGAAGTTGTGACATGGATAAAGATAGTGCAGAGGTTAGTGGGGCTTGAACAAAGCATTGTAATCTTCTCATATTTTCTGACTAACGCAATATAAAAATAGCAGGGATTTTTAGTTGTGGCCTTCCCCAAGAAATAATTGTGTAATGTGTTGATTGAATTATTTCTCTTGTATTCTTCGTGATTTCTCGATTGATTAATTGTTTATGGTGATGAGTAGAGTAGATTCAAGTCTTTTGTTTTATAAAATCACATAAGAAGATTGAATATACAAGGAATTTAAATATGGTATCAGAGCAGAAATCACTCTAGAAGAGAAGAATATGAGTTTGTCTTTGTAGGTGAAATCGAATTTGCAGAATCATTCCTTAAAGCCAGCAAGATGTCACTCTATGGATTGAGACTCGAATATGCCCTTGAGGGTAGTTGGAATTATATTTCCTAGGAGGACAGGATGGAGGCAGTGTTGGAAGACCACGGGATGAAGTAATTCATATACAATGATATTCCTAAGCCTCCAACAATGTATGCTCAAGATCTAGCAGAGTGGAAGAAATGTGTTCTAAAGGCGAGGAGGATGATACTACGAGTTTGACATCATATTTCCTTGAACCTCCATGGGAATAATACACCATATGCAATGTGGCAAGCCTTGATCGACTTGTTTCAAAATAGCAGTGACCATAAGAAGATGGCACTGAAGGACAAGCTTCGGAAGATCAAGATGGAGAAGGGCAACACAATACCATAATACTTGATCAAGTTCACACAATGTCAAGATGAGCTTGGGAGCATTGGTATTAAATTTGCTGAAGATGATCTAGTTGCCTAGCACTTCTAAGCCCTCTCAAGAAATTGCACAGCTACCAGGATTCGGTAAATGGGAGGGAGCATCTACCAAAGTGGGAGTGTTTGTAGGTTTGAACCCTGTACATAAATTACCTGGAAATGAATTCTTAAAAACATAAAATTTACAATGGTGAGAAGCAAAAAACAAATACACAAATATTTTCCCCTGGATCCCAAAACCAGGACTATTAGATTAGTTTTTCATTATTTTCCATTCAATGTTACAATACATAGATATATATATATATATATATGATGAAGCATTGATAAATCCCAATCCATTAACCCTGGATTAGAACATAATCATAGTTCCCTTGACCAGATCTACAAAATACCATGGGAAGAAAAACCATCATGCCCAAAACCATGTGCAAAACCCATGCACAAAACCATAGGTAGGTCCACCCACCTAATATAGGGTCCAAAAAAAAAATATGGGGGTGTTGTCCCAGACCCCATGCAGGAGAGCTACCACCGCCTAGAAACCCCCCTATGACCCACTTGTTGCACCCGGCGCAATGAACAGGGCAGGTTAACCCCCCCCCCCCCCCCCCTGCGCATGCGACTAATCATGGAAATAATATAACACACACCCAACACATTGGTGGTCCAACTTTGTGCAAGAATAGATAAGGCAGAGCACCAGAGATGGAACATCATCCAAGCATGATGATGAAGAGAATTTTTCCTTGGATGGAAAGGCAAAGAAAGGGAAAGGGAAGAAATCACAATCCAAAGGCGATTCTAGTGAGGGAGGCAAGAAGACAGACTTGTCGAAGATTAAATGTGTTCACAGTCATGAGTTGGGACACTATGCCACAAAGTGTTCACACAAGAACGTTAGTAAGAAGACCTCGGGAGGAGTGATAGGTGAAGCTCTTCATGATTTGAGTTGAATTTCACCCTCATTGAATGCATCGTGACATCAATGATGGGTAGTGTGTGGTATCTGGATAGTGGAACCTCATTCCATACAACCGAAAACAAATAATTTTTTAGTGACTTGGACGAGAAGGACCTACATATGTACATCGATATGGGAGATGATGGAAGGCACTGTGTGACTGGCATCGATATTGTTACTTTTCAGAGGGAGTCTGGTTCTCCTCTCACATTAAAATATGTCATGTATGTTCCTGTTTTGAAGAATAATTTAGTTTCATTTTCTATGTTGGAAGACCATGGCTATGATTTGATATTTATAAAAGGAAAGGCTTTCCTTTGTCACATATCCATAGGACAAGTGAATCGGATCAGGTTTCGGGTGAAGAACCTCTACAAATTGGATGTAGAATATTGTGTTTCCTTGAGCACGAAAGCAGAGAAGGTTCAGAGCTGATACATCGGTGAATTATGAAATATAATATTGGGCCATTTGCACCATGGAGCCTTGAATATCATGCAAAAAATTTCTATAGCACTTACCAAGGGTGCACTAGAGTAGAGAGATACATGCAAAGGGTGTACATTGGGGAAGTACACCAAAGCCAACTTTCATGTTAAGGACATTCTAGTGCAAGCGATCCTTGAAAGAGTTCATTCAGATGTGTGTGGACCGTTCTCGACAGCCTCCACAGCCAAGCACAGGTATTATGTAATATTTGTAGATGATTTCTCACGTAAGTGTTAGATTTTATTCATGCAAAAGTAAGATCAAACGTTCTCTAAATTTTGTGAATTTAAATCACTTGTTGAGAAAGACACTAGCAAGAAAGTGAAGGCTTTGAGGAGCAATAATTGTGGAGAATATGTGTTGAATGAATTCAATAACTCTTTTGCATCAAAATGCATTCAATGAGAGTTAATAGCACCCCATAATCTAAAACAAAATGGGGTGGTCGAAAGGAAGAACAGAAGTATTGTGGGAGATGCAGGGGAAATGTTACATGATAAGGTCATGTCATTGCACTTATGGGTTGAAGCATGCAACACGGTTGTATATGTGTAGAACAAGAGTCCTCATCGGGTTCTTAGGATTAGTACACCATAAGAAGATTTTTAAGGTAAGAAACCAAATGTGTCACACATGAGGATCTTTGGTTCATCCGTTTACTCTCATGCTACCAAGGATGCAAGGAAAAATCTAGAACTGATAGCTGAGTTAGGCATATTTCTGGGGTACATTGATACACCTCACAACTATTGGGTGTACCTACCATCTCACAAGATGAAATTTGTTCGTAGAGATGTGTTTTTCGATGAAGAGAAAGCCATCAGATGTTCCCTTGAGAGGGATCTTCAACTTTATGTAGATGAGTAGCTTTTTTCTCCAAAAGAAGAACCTCAGGATGATGAGGAATAGCCACATGCAGAGGAGTAGAGAGTGGAAGCACGCACTCATGCAGAGACATCCATAGATGGAAGGAAGCACACTAGAGAGGCTGACATAATGATGCTTGATACTAGGGAGGATGTGGGAGCACACACATCACAGTGCAGGAAGGGAGTTCACCAGATCGGTACATTGGATACATGGCTCTAATGAGTGAGAGTGTAGAGACTCAGCCATCCTCATTTGAGGGAGCGGTGCAGCAACCAATGTGGGTTGATTCCATGGTAAACGAGTGTGACTCCATTATCAAGAATAGTGCCTGCTAAGTTGTCTGAGGGCTAGAGGAAAAGTCAATGGTAGGTTCCAGGCAAATTTACGAGGTGAAGCAAGCAGCATATGAGAGTGTTGAGAAACACAACGCCAAATTTTTGGCCAAGGCATTCTCTGAGGTGGAGGTAATTGATTACGAGGATACGTTTTCTCCAGTAGAAAGGTACTCTTCAATCAGATCTAGTCTAGCACTTTCAGTGCAGATGGGATGGACGATACATCAGATGGATGTGAAGGCAGCCTTCCTCAATGGAGTGATTGAGGAAGATGTGTATATTGGGCATCCACAAGGTTTTGAGACCTTCAACAGAGAGTCACATGTGTGCATACTCAAGTGAGTTTTTTATGGATTGAAACAACCACCTCTTGATTGGTATACCAGGATCGACAATTATTTCACCATGTTGGGCTTCTCCAAAAGTGAAGCAGATGAAAACCTTTACCATATTTTAGTTGAAGGTAAATTATTGATTATAGTATTATATGTCAATGGTTTAATTCTAATAGGTGATGAGAATTTGGTAAAATATTGCAAAGAGGATCTTGCAAGAGAATTTGAGATGAAGGACCTGGGGATCATGAATATTTCATTGCTATGGAAGTATGGCAAGGAGATGGGTAATTATTTGTCTCTTATGGAAAGTATTCCAAAGATTTACTAAAGAAGTTCCACATGGAGAGCAGAAAACTCATGGAGACTCCTCTAGTACTGAATTGGAGGAGGGAAGATGCCATGTCAGGTGAATTAGTGAAGGCTACTATTTACAGGTAGCTTGTGCGTTCACTTATGTATTTGTTAAACACATGACCGGACTTGTGCTTCGCAATTAATCAATTTTGTCAAGAAATGGTTAAGCCAACCAAACTATATTGAAAGGAAGCTAAACATGTGTTGATATACCTCAAAGGCACCACTCAGTTTGGTCTTTAGTACAGGGGGTAGAGGGAGTGAAGCTTCAAGGCTTCACAGATGTAGATTGGGTAGGGAGTCCATCAGACAGGAAGATCATATCAGGGGGAATATTCAATATTGGGTGAGTAGTAGTTTCTTGGTATAGCAAGAAGCAGAGATCAGTTGCACTCTGTTCAGCTGAAGCATAGTACATGGTTTCTAGTCAAGCATCTTGTGAGTCTATCTAGATGAGGACGATCCTTGTTGGGTTATTTGGTCAGCAGATGGATCCTACAGTGATTTACTGTGACAATCAGAGTTGTATCAAACTCTTTGAGAATCTAGTTTTTTATAATCATTCCAAGCATATCGACATTCGTTATCATCATCTACAAGATTGTGTGCAGATGAGAATCATGTTGTTGGAGTACATTCCTACATAGGAATAGTATGCATACATATTGACTAAGGCATTTTCAAGAGGCATATTCGAGTTCCATAGAGGCATGATTGAGGTATATGATAATCCATTTCTTGTTGAGGGGGAGTGTTGAAAATGCAACAAGAAAAATCATGATTTAATTTTCCCTTGAATTAAATTAGGAATAAAATTGTAATTCCACATCACAAGACAACCTTTACGAATTAGATAAGTTAATTTGACGTAGTTTGCTCGGTTAATTCAAGTTGAGGGTCTAATTTGAGTCATGTAGAGTGTCTCCTACTTTATGAGAGCCCTGGTTGAGTATATTTTGTTGGCATTATGATACATGTGTTGTACTTGATGGCAACAAACTTGTAGCAAAACAACTCACTTGTATATGGCAAATAGATGAATCCACGTAACTAGATGAATCTAAAGGAGAGATAAAATGCATGGCAATTTTGTTTACAGATGTGAAAAAATGCAGGGTAGTTCAAAGGAATCAGTTCAGAAGTAATGTACAATGGCAAATCACATTATAATAGGTCTATTCAGAGGGACCATAGTAATGGTATAGAAGAACAGGAAGATAGAACTAAGGTCTACTAATCAGAATAAAGAAGGTAAAGTAAAAGGTTGATGTAAAGAAGGTTAAGAAGTATATGCAGATCCACTTAGTCAAAACGGTGTATACATGTTGGTCCAAAAAAAAAATTCATGTATACGTATACACGCACTCCCACGGGAGGAAAAGTGCGTACATGTTGGAAAACCAAGATTTTGGTCTGAGGTATTTGGTCCAAGGTATTTTGGGTCCAAGGTATTGGTCCAAGGTATTTGGTCTAAGTTATTTGGTCCAAGGTATTTTGGTCCAAGGTATTGGTACAAGTTATTTGGTCTAAGGTATTTGGTCTGAGGTATTGACCCTAGGTATTTGGTCCAAGGTATTGGTCCTGAGTGGTTTTGGTCTGAGGTATTGACCCTAGGTATTTGGTCCAAGGTATTAGTCCTAAGTGGTTTTGGTCTGAGGTATTGACAAAGGATATAAGTATATAAGGAGGAGAAGATCAAAGGGCTAAGTGCACAAGTAATGAATATCTTATGAAGTGTTTGATCAAAAGAAAATGCATGCATGTTATGGGTTTCTGATGCTTTGCTTGATCTGAACTAAGTATGCACCTGAGTGTTTGATGATGGATGAGATCTAATGATGGATCAAGATCATAATGACTTATCATTATGATATCTAATAATGGATAGGCTAGATCTGATTGCTAATGCATGTTTTATCCTTTATAAGTGATGATCTGGGTATGTTTGAAGTCTGGAATTACAGTAAGTATTTTCAGATCTATACGATGGTTCGCTTTGATGAAGTTGCGTATACACACTGGTTTGACCCTTCCAAGTAGTGTATGCAAAAGAAAATCTTGATGTTCAGGGATGACTGATCTATCAAATCAGTGTTTCTATTTTACTATTGTTTGTCAGTGATGTCTTCTTAGATCTAAACGTAGAACTAAATGAATAAGGAAATTGAATATGATTGATTGATTGGTTGAGAAAGAAGGGTGATCATTGTTGCTATCTGTTTAGAACTTTGAAATATGATAGTAGATCTTTAGAATGTCATTAATTGGTACAGTTTGTGGTTCAGAGGTTTTATGATTTAATATCTTTAGAACCATACACAGGTTGGGAAAAAGGAAGTAGCGTATACACGTAGGTTTGCTTCATTGAAGGAGCATACACATTCTGACACATGCCTTTTGAGGTTATAGTTAGTTCTGGTTGTTGATGCAGTGTTCTGGGTTCAGATCTATGTACTAGTTACAGTGATCTATCTGTTCCAGTTGATTGGTTGAATTTGATTAAGTTTGAATGAATGGTTGATTTAGTTATTTTAGAGGTTCAATGATTATTTGATTTAATTGTTTCAGAGGTTCAGATGTTTCAGTGATTGATTGTTTTAGTTATATCAGATATTGATGATTGGGTTTCAGTGATTGGTTGATGCAGATGTATTTGATGGTTGCATTGCAGTGGTGATTGATTTTGAGCTTCAATGTTACTAATGGGTCCAGTGTGAAAATTTGATGAAACGAGGCCTTCATGTGTATTGTTGTATACCAGGAGCATCTAGTCTCAAAATTTATGAAACATGGTCCCTGGAGGATACTGAGGGTTGGAGTCTTCAGTGAGGAAGTCGAAGTTTCCTGCCAGTAGTGGCTGGTGATTTGATCAAGGGGTTGGAGCTCCCTTCCAGTAGTAGCCAGAGAACAAGTGAAGGTTGTAGCCTTCTGTAGTTCGAAGCCTATGTACTAGTAAATATATTGGCTAGTACAAGAATTAGGGGGTTGTAGCTCCATTCTAGTAGAAGTTGGAGAAAGAAAGAAGGTTGTAGCCTTCTACAGGTGGGTGCCTATGTACTGGTATGGGTCTGCACCAATACAAGATTGTAAACAGATTTTCTTATTATTAAAAGAAGACAAAGACGACAGCAGCAGGTGGTTTTCACCCACATTGGGTTTCCACCTTAAATCTTGGTGTTCATGTGTGTTGCTTATGTTTGATGGTTTATTTTGTTATTACTGCATAGGGTTACTGTTTAATGTTTAATAAAGTATTGATGCACTGATTAAATATCAACATATGATGAATTAACTAAATCATAAGTTCATTGGATATACAGTGGTTACCTGAAGAACAGTTGCATGCACACGCGAGTTCCCTTCACTGAAGTAACGTATATAAATCTGATTATGGAAATGAAAAAAAAATTGATTTGTAAATACTGATTCACCCCCCCTTAGTATTATTTCCAACATATTTGAGTTGTAATTAATTAATTCGGTTTAACTAAGTTAAAGTCAGCTAAACTAGTTCCAAGTGATGGAGGAACTAGTAGGAGGTTAGACTTTGGGGTGTTTCTTCATGTGTTCAACCAGTTAACTAATGATTCACTCATAAATAACTCATGCATGTCATATATGAGAGTTACCAAGTTGAGATTGGAGCTCAAATGTAGTGTACTATCAGTTGTATAATCATCCAAATTATAATGGTAGTGCATGCAGTCAGAGGAAGGCCTACAATGGACTGCACAATTCCAATTGAGGAATTTCCCTAATTAATACGGGATAATTCCCAGGGAAAAAAATGCAAGGAAATAGGGACTTGGGAAAGTGGAAAATTAGTTAAGTATTGTCCTAGGATTTTCTAGGAAGTTTTGATATAGATAGAGTTAGTGCAGAGGTTGCTCGGGCTTGAGAAAACCACTCTAATCTTCTCATATTTTCTAACTAACACAATATACAAATAGCAGGGGTTTTTAGTTATGGCTTTCCCCAAGAAATCATTGTGTAATGTATTGATTGAATTATTTCTCTTGTATTCTTCATGATTTCTCGATCAATTAATTGTTTCCGCTGATGAGTAGAGTAGATTCAATTCTTTTGGTTTATCAAATCACATAAGTAGTTTGAATCTACAAAGAATTTCTACATGTAGGCACTTAGCCATGGAAAAACCCCTATCTAGGGGAAACCAAATCCAACTCTTACACTATTAAATCAAGATGAGATAACCAAGACCCTTTAGGCTAAGATCATCCTCCATCCATCAAGTCAATTCTTCAAGAAGTAAATTGTGCACTACTTCATTCCTTCTTAATTCTACATCAAATAATTGTTTAGGATATTCAACTTCTATCATTCATGTAGCTTTTGTTATTTCTACCCTAAATAACTTCAGTCCTTCAATTCTAAGATACTCCATTCTATAATGGCAAGATACTTTGGTCCTGCAATGGCAAGATATTTCGGTCTTGTAAAGACAAGTAACTTTGGCCCTGTAAAGACAAGTAACTTTGGTCTTGTAATGAGAAGAATCTTCAATCCTTAAATGGAAAGTAACTTCGGTCTTGTAGCGCACCTAACTTCGCTATCCTATAATCCATATGAACCTCTTGATTATTCTTGAATTGGATAGAGTTCACTTGGGTATTTATAGTTGTTTATGCATGCAGATTGAGCCGACATGAATAATAGGAGAGGCCAACTTATAGAAGATGAATCTGGAACCAATGTGAGGCCAACTTCATGGATGGAGGGTTTGACATGATAATATAAATTTATTTGCTTGACATAATGAGGTCTAAAAAGGGTCTCTTACATAAAAATTTGACTTTGATTCAATAAAACAATCCTAGAGCACTCAATGGGTTCTTTGACCTATTGACCATTGACCCGTTGATGGTGTTGGACCCACCAACATTTAGGGGATCTCCCCGATATGAAGTCCCAACTAAACCTCATGTCGTTTGGAGTAGGATTCCCAATAGTGGGTGGTAATTTTATGCCTTTACTGCGAAAACACGTAAAGTGAATTATGGTAACTTTGGGTAAGAGAAAGTGTGTGACCCTGCAAAGAGTCAAGTGCGATGCATGAAGGTTCCAACACATGAAAGGAAAAGGAAGTGCACCCCTTGGAAGCATGTAATAGTATGCATCTTGAAAGAAACACACGAGCTTAATGACATCACAAGATAATATATGAATAGTCCACAAGTCAAACTGATGAAATAACATAACAACACGCATTCAACAAGATTCATACAAATGAAAATGAAATAGTTCATAAGTAGAAGCGTAAATTAAATAACATACATTGCAAATACAACAATAATAGTCCTACTATATTCACAACATATGCATGAAAGTGTGTTGGCTCTAATTTTATTATAAGTGAAATTTCCATTCATAAATACCCCATTTATGGACCACTAGCCCTAATAGTGGAACATTAAAGTCAAGAACACCTACTCCTCCAAAGAAGTATACTCACTCTATGCTATAGAGAAGTCAAGGCTCTTCACAATACTCCCTAGCTCCTTCTAAGCCTAAGCCTAGCCAAAATCTTCGCTCCCAAAATCATGTTACATGACTTATGATGTTCTAATTATAACAAGGGGGTGGATGACCCTTCAACTCCCCTTTGTGACCTTTGGACTACCCTCATGACTCTTCAACTTCTTTCAAATGACTCATTACATTACATGATGAGTCTTCATATTCCAATGTTGACACGTGATGGTGTCTGACTAGAAGCGGACTCTAGCCTCCATGGAATCTACGTACAATGACTTGGAACCAGTTTCAATTTCATTCTGAAGCATGAGAAACATTGTTCTTATTTGGATAGGACCACCTATGTAATTTTACATGTTTTTTTCGTTTATCTCCAAATCTTCGTTGGTGGAAATTTGTCTCATCTGCTCCAAGTACTCTTTGATCTCCTGTCAAACCTAGTTCTTTGGTTTAGCTTCATTGAGTGACCCAACTGATGGGATCTTGTGTGCATTCACGAGCACATCCAAACTATTGTATAACCATACATATGAGGCATGAATACTACCAATGAAAGAGGTGAGTTTCCTGTTGTTTTGAATCAAAATTTGAACCTTCACTTTCTCTATCTCTAAATGTGGCTTCATTTTCTTTCCCAAGTTAAGTGGTGCCCCTTTTTATCACATTGTCCATTCCTACATGGTGGAATAGCAACTTGTACATTCTTAAGTGCTTTGATAAAGTCTTTGCTCTGTTATTGCAAACCATGCAAGTGAAAATTTTCCTTATGTATGGTTATGAGCTACTCATAGAGGTCTTACATGGTCTCCCCATAGTGTTGATGCTTCACCAAGTATCGTTGCTCTCATTTCCTTCAAGTAGACCTGTGCGGAGACTATGTTATGTGTTATTGCATAGAGTTGTTCTATCTCTTGTTAGGAAGCCTATAAGTTTTGTTCCAATTTCTTATTCTCAATTGTCAAATACTGAGTGTTTGATCCTGCTGCACTTGCAAAGGCCAAGTTGGCTTTAGAAATGGCATTTGGATTCTTGCTATTGTATTCCACTATCACCATTTCTCTAGTGAATGCAGGTGATGCATTATCATCCGGAAAATTCTTTCTCCGTGCTTGTACAATTCTCTTCTAGAATTCATCATAAGACATATTGTGCAATCCCATTACCAAATCATCATCAAGAGGAACAACATTCCATTCTTTTCTCAGAGCTAACTCTATTGTTGGAGATGATGGAGACTGAACATGACCTATGGTGCACTCGCCATCAGGTCAATATCTTCATTTTGTGGCTCCAATTCCAACTCCATATTTTTAACTTCAATCAATGCCTCAATCTATTGAGAAATTTCCTAATCCTGCATATATTTAGCCTCCTCCTTTGTTGTTTGTTGGTTCTGTTCTTTCTCTTCAACTTGTATTAGTGATGTTTCTTCTGCTATGGCACCTTGCCTTTATTCTTATTCCTACTTCTACTTCTCTTCTTTTTCTTTCCTCCTCATCTCTCGTTCTTCCTTTAATTCTTATTCTGCTTTCTTCAATCTCAATTCTGCTTCCTACAAGCTCTATTTTTCTCTCTTCCTCCACTCTACTATTTGTATCCCCTGCTTCCTCTTCACTTATGCTGCTAAAGGTGATTTCATAAGGATTGGATCCACATTCATATTTTAGCTTTTTTTCCCCCTAGACTATCAGCAACCTTTCTCTTTCCCTTATCTTATATAAAATTACTACTTTTTTCTAGTGTTGATTCCAGAGTTATCCTCTAGATATGCCTCAAGGATATTTGTTGAAAGAGCTTCATTAACTTGCTCAATTACTTCACCAGTACTGATTTCAGTGGTCTCTTTTGAAGCAGATCTGTTTGGTGTCATGGTAACAATGACTACTAGAAGAAAGTGCTTCACAAGTGTGTACCTGTGGGAAAAAAAGGACACCCATGGCAAGAAAACTTTATTTTCAGAAAATGTACCTTCAAAGCATGATCAAGCAACAAACTGGGCAACTAGAGATAAGGATTGCATATTTTTTATCAACATGGGAGACTGCCTAACTGTGGGAACTATGCAATGTGCAGTGCCTGTAGCCAAGGGTTCAATCTGAGGCTTGAGATGGTGCAATTCACAGTCTATCATGGGCAAAGACCAGGAGAGACTATGCATTGCGCAGTCTCCTAGGCCAAGGTGATGGACTGGCCCCTAGAAATTTGTAGTGAACAGTTGGATCCATATTTTACTGCACATTGCATAGTACTAGAGGCCAAGTTTGTGGCTTGAGCCTTAGGACTACGTAGTGATCAATTGGACAAGGCAAGATCTAGCTAAAGCAAGCGCATGTCTACCCAGTGGAAGTGTGAAAAAGGAGCAGAAGTGAGTGATGATGTGAGGTTGAGTGAAAAACTGACTAAGTATGAGTGAATCAATGCATATAGAGTTCAGAAACTAATCAAACATAAGGGAAATCAAATATGTGAGGAGAGTCGCCACACTAGTCACCATCGATGCAAAAAAAGGAAAACGGATGTGAAACTTTTGAAAAGAAAACAAAAACTTAGAACATTTCTTCTAAAAGTTAAAATAAGTTTAAACACCGGCAAACATGAAGAGAAATAAGCAAAACATCACTCGCACAAGAGAAACGACAGAAAAAGCAGAAAAAGACGACAAAAGTGAAACTCACCTGGAAAAGCAACAGTGACCGCATCGAAGGTTCCTTGATCTCCACAGGAATACTAGACCTCCAAGATCATATGTGAAAATGAGATCTAGAGGTGTCGATTAACTAGATTTTAGCAAATGAGGGTTTATGACATGTGTTTTTCTTTTAAGAAACTAATTTCCTGGCTGTAAGGAAATTGTGCTTAAGATATTAATAAATATTACTTACTGTCACTTATTGTTTATTGTGTTCTCAAATGAAGGACCTGGAAAACTTGGTCTTTAACTCTTAATACATGTATGACCAGAACATCTCAGAATGCCATTTGTTGCTAGATATAAATGATGAATGAAGGAAGTTTGAAGGGGAAGTTAAAGATAATATGTTGATCTTTCACAGAAACTACTATCTGTAACTTAGAGGAATTATGATAATGAGAACTGAATCATGGACAATATGTTGATCTTTCAAAGAAACTATTATCTCTAATTTAGAAAGGAAGTGAGGACTTCAAGTATAGGAGCGCTCTTTTAAGGAATTTTAACCTTATCTACATAAGCAAATAAAGACCCATTGCTTCATTACTATACTTGAAAAGAAGAAAACATAGCATGACACATGGCAGAGAAGCTTACAAAATTATATGCAATAACTCATGGAAACTTCTGATTCTTTCATTAATCAATGATGATATCAGGAATACAGTGGCCTACTCTCCTAGTTCTCCAAAATTCCCACCCTTTCTTAGTAAAATTTCTTCTTTTTATACATTGTGGAACAATTGTTAATTTCTAAAATTTCTCAAACTATCTAACTATTTTTCTAACTATATGAAGTTAAAACTATTACAGAATTTTACAGAGGGTAAAAGACACCTCAAAGAACATGAAATAACAAGAACATAACTTGATTCAAGAATGGATGATAATTGTTGGCTTGCTTCATTGATCCACTGCCGAATTCCTCTGTGAATGCAATAATGATGCTTAATTCATCTTATCCGTAATGAAATACATTTATTTTGTGTAATCTTGGGCTTTCATGGGCATTCTGATTGGCCAAAATGCGAAGAAATATACCAGATTATCTTCCTCTTGAGCTTCGGCTCTAACCCTGATTTTCCGCATTACATAGCAAAATTAACACAAACTTCTAATTAATCTGAAACTCAAAAAAGTAAATCCTGCTTTATAAACCTATCAAATCCACCCATTCAACGCTCCATTGACTTCCATCACAAATCGCAATTGGCCCAAAAATCCCTGTAAAACTTTACTTGTGCACCCTTAGGCTGCAATAACTATGAAAATATTGGAATTATGCGTAAAACCTTTATAATGAAAATATAGAATAAAACATGCTTTTCTGCTTCCAATACGGGCTCAACACAATTCCCAAGGTATACTTCCCGCCGATTCATCTCCACCGTAGATCTACGCTTTTCAGATCAGAGGATCTACAAAGGTTTTCGAGTGGGACATAAGCCCAGATAATACACGCCTGAAATGGGCGGTTTCCTCTCTCCACCCAATTGCTATGTGTTGAATGATAAGTTGGATTGGGTGATCTCCACTAAAAACCACTTACCATTTTCATTCTGCCGGAAATCCTACCTTATAGCTTGAAATCTGCCTTTTAATATGCCTTGCAAACCCACCGGGGCTTTTAATTATAATATATATATGCTTAAAGTCTAGCCTTTCTAGTATAATCCTTTATAATAGAAATGCCTATAAAATTGCGTGTCTTTTAATATATTAATAAAACCTTTACAAATGGTGATAAGACGGATGCATCAGGTCTGGAACCCAATCACTCATCGCAATCAGTGCTTTCCCCTAATATATATATATATATATATATATGGTGTGCGATATGACGGACCCGCCGTAATTATAAAACATAATATATATAATTTCGGGTCCGTCATCACAAATCGCGATTGGTGGAACCCATATGGATGTATATAAAAAACTTTCGATACAATGGACCCACCGAACTTTTAAACACACTGTATATATTATTTCAGGTCCGGCCCACCCATATTGCGATCGGTGGCTCCATATACATACATATAACTACGGACCCGTCGAACTTTATGAAACATAACTTATAGTATTTCGGGTCTAGTGTTAATGCTTTAACCCTTGTTTCATTTGTAAATCCAATATATTTCTTCATTTCCTTTATATTTTGATTTCCTATATACATGCCTCATCTTTTTTCAAAATATTTTTCAAGTGATTTTGAATGAAACAATGAATGAAACTGTTAGCACTTGAGATTTCACCTAGGCTGAGATAGACAAACCTCAAAGCTACATCAAACCATTTCACCTCGTAGCTAGCCCTACGAGGTATGAGAAGGCTCTCTCGGGTCAAACTCGGTGGATTTTTCAATAGGATGAGTCGACCAATTAGAAACACTGATTTTAGGCTAGTAAACTGATAAGGAGGGTTGATTTAAATTTTTTGAGGTTTTTGGTGGCAATTGGAGGGAGTGCAATTCAGGGTGCGGGGATTGAGCTCAGTTTTTGCAAGTGGGTCTTTGGGGCAAGGTAGGAGTTTATGCTGATGCCTTTAGATGAGATAGATGGTCAAGGAGAGAAGAAGAGAGGCTAAAGAGGGCAAACAATGAATTTGAATCCTTTCTAGACAGTGGAAAACATAAATATTAAACAAAATTGAAAGCTGAGCATGGCATGCATGAATTCAAACTATATCACTTCTTTTGTTTAATTAGCAGCAGTAGAATGAAAGATGGAACACATAAACACACTTACAATTACAATAAGAGAACACACCATCAACACAAGAGTCCACAAGAATCCCAATGATGTCTGCAAAACCCTGGTCTTCCTTTTCCTCAAATTGCAGAGATACAAGTGAAATATACAATAGGAGCTTCTCTCTCAAGAGTCCAACCATGAAAATGAGTAAGAGAAGGCATAATATAGAAGATCTAACTCCTTTCCCCACCTCTAGGGGTCGAGCTCATCTTTCTAGGAGCTGTTGCAACTAATTCTAAACTAATCACTAGATAATAGGCAGTCAAAACAACTTGCCTCTAAAACTTAGGAAACCTATCCATGCATTAAATATTTACCATTTACATCAAGGAAACTTCTAGAAGTGTTAAAGGAGAGTAAAAGTATCTAAGTGCCATGAAAATTACACAAAAATCCATCATTTACATGCCTCAAAAGTCAACCAAGGTGAAAACAGTGTTTTGCTGGCCGAACTGGTCAAAACAGGCAAATTTCGCTGAGTGGTTGCACCCCTCACTTTGACTGGTCGCGCACATTGACAGATCTGTTTGAGGGCCTTCGCGCTCATTGGAAAGGTCTGTGAGTCTACTTTCCAACCCCACTAGAATTTCTGAATTTGGAGTTGATTTGACCCCTCAAA